>JADRCC010175772.1:0-13028 GCA_019843855.1 Hylomyscus alleni | reverse complement strand
TATATATATATATATATATATATATATATATATATATATATATATATGTAGAGTCATAGGACAATCTTCAGTTGTTTCTCATGAGATGCCCACTATTCTTTTTGAGACAAGGTATGTCACTGGGCTGAGATTATGGAGTAAGGTAGGCTGACTGACTAGCAAGTCTCAAGGATCTACCTACCTCTACCTCCCTAGCACTGAGATCACGAAAGGGAATTACCATGCCTACCTGGTTATGTGAGTTCTGGGGATCAACCTCAGGTCCTTATGCTTGTAATGCAAGTACTTTATTGATTTAACTATCTGTTCATCCCCTACTGTATCATTTACAAAATGAATTGCTATTTTGAAAATTTTAGAAGTATAAGCTGAATATATAGAATATAGTTTATGTAATATTAGCTATACACACTGAAGAGGACATGAAATAAGTAAAGAAAAAAATGATCATAAAATTCACCATTATAAATAAGAATAGCTCTAGCATAACAACTTGGACAGAACCTTAGAACCACTGTAGTCCAACACTCCTATTTAATCTCCTAAAAGCTCAGGACCAGAGAAGTTAGTTGCACTGACTAAGGATGAACAGTGAGAAGTGCAAATTTGTATTCTTTACTAAGAATACAAATCTCATGGTCAATGTAGCTAATGGTCTGTAGGATTTTGATGATAAGAGCAAGATTGAGCAATGTAGGACTAACAAAAGAAGTATAAAAGATGGATGAGGAAGAAGTAGAGGATGTAACAAGAAGGGAATACCTCAGTTCTTTGTCCCATGAAAAATACCTAAGATCTCTTGCTTGTCCCCTCTGATGACAATTCTGAATCTTACATGATGAATCTGCTAGAAACAGAATATGACAATGTCATTGTCGCCCAGTGTGTCTTTACTTGCCGGAACCCTTTTCTGAGGGAGTTGTTATGTCAGAGTGGTTCTGAAGTGTAAGGTGTGCTCAGAGACTCGTGTGTCCCACAGCAGAGAAAGGAGGTAAGGCACATGGCATGCTAACAGGCAAGAGAACAGATTATAGAAAGGGCATGGCCAAACCATTAGTTCCACGTATCAAAGTCGCACTGTCAAGCCACCCTATATGAAGGGTTAGAAGGGGTGGGATTCAATTATTTTAATAATGTCTTATTTCCCTTTGTTAAATTGGCAGATACAACTCAGTAGCTGGTAAATCCAGACATGACTGGAGGACAGAAATTCACTCATGTTTCTCACAACTCAAAGTAGAAAAGTCAAAGCTTCCTTGAAATTAATGATATCCTCCTCTTAGTCAATCAAAGTTTAAACCAGTTCAATGTTAAATATCTGACTTGTTCAGAAAAAATGCTAAAAGAGTGGAACCTCACCTATTAACCCAAGTTTCAAGTAGAGGTCTTGGTAATTTGCTAGGCACTATAATAACAAAAACGTAAACATTTTTTAATCAAAATTTACAATACCTTATTTCCCTCTCCTGGAGCAAACTTGACAAATTGTGCCTTTAGTAAAAGACGGTGGCTGAAAAGTTGGGTAACTTTTAACTGAAGAAACTTAAAAAAAAAAAAAAATAAGCCCCACCCTTGATTCACTTTCACAAGCCAGAACACTCTTCCTTTTTCAAGCTTATCTTGGCCAATACTTCAAATAGTTCAGACACTTAGACAGAGCTGAGTTCTTGCCTGAATTATTAATTACCAACATTTTCCATGCAGGACTGCATGCTGAGACGTGAATTCTGATAAATTGTAACTCATACATTCTAAGCTAAATCCCTCTGGTAGGTTGCCAACTAACAGCAATTAGTACAGTTTCCACTGGATGTTTCTAAGAAAAATAATAATAAAGGACAGTTTCAAGTGGAATAGTAATGGGTCATAAAATGGAAAACATTATCAGTGCATAATTTGTTGCTGATCTGTTAAGGTATCCTTTAAATTGTTCTGTGAGAAACACATAGGCTTAGTTCTGCTCTTTCTCGAAACACTAGAACAGAACCTAAGGTGTGACTTGGATCAGGGTCAGTTCCTCTATCAACAGGAACAAAACTCCATTACTGTTTTGAATATCTTTATTATGTAGGGCTTTGCTCACCATTTTCTGCTTTTCTTGATTTCCCCCACTAACCTTCATGTGCCACTCTTCTTTTTTCTTCCCCCCACTATCTACTATTTATTTTCTTTTTTTTCCTTTTTTATTAGAAGTTTTCTTTATTTATAATATCTCCTTTCCCAGGTTCCCTTCCAAAAAATAAAATAAAATAAAACTAAAACAATCCCCTGTTCCCTCCCCCTCCCCCCCCCGCTCACCATCCCACCCCCTCCTGCTTACTGGTCCTGGCATTCCCTACACTGGAGCATAGAACCTTCACAGGGCCAAGACCCAAGGAGCTGAAGGGTTTGTAGCCCCTTAGGACAAACAACAATATGAACTAACTAGTACCCTCAGAGCTCCCAGGGACTAAAACACCAACCAAAGAGTACACATGATAGGACTCATGGCTCCAGCAGCATGTGTATAGCAGAGGATGGCCAAGTCAGTCATCAGTGGGTGGCCACTGTGCTTTATCACACTGGAAAAAGCAAGAGAACACCAGTGTCACCTTCAGGTATGTAGAGGAGTGGTGATGAGAATGAAGTGAGTTAAAAGCCCAGAGAACCTAGAGCCCTTTCCCTTTCCATGCACTGATGGTTCCACTTTTCATATGCATACGCAGCTCTTCTGGTAAACTGAAGACTGCTATGGAGGCCACCGTGGAGAGGCACTCTGGATTGCACAAGTGAATGAAGCTTGTGGTAGGAAATTTGATGTGCCACTGAGCCTGTAAAGAGTAGATACCATTTCCAGCTGTATTTTTAGCTGAATGCATCACACAGAGGCTCCAGATAGACAGACCACCGACTTTGACTGACAGCAGCTCAGCAGGCTAGCTCGGGCTGCATCCGTGCTCAGCCAGAAGTCTTGTTCTAGCAGTTTGTGCTGCTTATGTTCATATGTAGATATTAGTTAACTAGTGATATCTACATGTATAAACACACTTATATCTAGATTCTGCTGAATGAACCAATTTGTTCATCTTTGCAAAAGTCATGAGACAAAGGTATTCTTATGCTACTCCCTAAACCTTCTATATATTTTTTTCTACTTATTAAAATTCCTACTTAAAAAATGTACTGTCTATATCAATTGAATCACTCTTGTGTGTTATTTTGTTTCCTCTTAGAGCAAAAAAGAGCAAGTACTGGAAGCTGATAGTACAGACTCCTAATGCTAACTATTCAGGTGGTCAAAGCAGAAGGATTACATGTTCAAGGCCAGCCTGGGCAACTTAATTAGTCCCTTTTTCAAAAATACGTAGACTGAGTTGAAGGTTGGTGGTAGGGTGCTTTCCTAGCATATGTGAGATAATAAGCTCAATAGCTAATACCACAAATAAATAAAAAGCAAACAAAAGAGAGTAGAAGGAGAAAGAGAGGGGGGGAGGGTGGGGGAGGGGAGGGGAGAAGGAGGGGGAGGGAAAGGGAGAAGGAGAGAGAGAGAATATTAAGTAATAGTACATTGGATTTATTGTGATAATTTTGTTTTTGTCATTGCTGTTTATTGTGTATGCACATATGGCATTATGCACACATCTGCTAATAAGGTAGAAGAATAGGAATGAAAAGCACAGGAAGTAGAGACATAAGAAGAGCTGCTCCTTTTAGTAACACAATAGTCATGTTTAGATGGTACAAATTATTACGTATTCCAAAACTGTTAGGAACAGAAAATATCTAAGTACCAAATAATAATAATAATAATAATAATTTCAGTAGAAACCAAGAAGGAAATAGGAAGAGTCAACCAGGAGCAGTTAAGTATGCAATGCCAATGGCACCTTAGTCCCTGAGGTGAAGCTATCTAAATGCCATAAACTGGGAAAACAAAGACTTCAATCCTCATGGTACTGGAGGCAGGGAGCCTGGCACTTGACTGCTAGCATGCTCAGCTTCTGTTGGGAGCTTTTCTCCTGTTCTTCAGTTGGCTACCTTCTCATTTTATTTTTCCTTGGTCCAGAAATAAGAGCTCTGCTCTTTTATCTCCCTACAAGGGAACTTACTCTGATCATTAGGTCTCTACTGTATTTACCTACATTGCATTATCTTCCAAAAATTCTCTTTCCTTCAAAGAATGCCTCAAAGGACTCTGACATAACCTGTTCTGAATTGATATGTGTCTTTCTTGCTATGATAAAGGGGCTCTGATTTTTCTACAACCAGTCTGTGGTGGTTTAAATAAGATTGGCCTCATATGTTCATGTATTTGCATGCTTACTTAGTCCCTAGTTAATGAAGGATTAGAAGGTGTGGCCTTGTTGGAGGACATGTGGGACTGGGAATGGGCTTTGAAGGTCAGTGTATCTCTTGCTCTCTACCTGTCCAGTGGATGAAGATGTAAAGCTCTCAGCTTCCACTCCAGCAGCATGCCAGCATGCCTGCCACCATGCTCCCTCTATGATGATAATGGACTAAGTCTTTGAAACTCTAAGCAAGCCTGATTAAATGCTTTCCTCTGTAGGAGTTCCCTTGGTCATGGTGTCTCTTCACAAAAATAGAACAGTGAATAAGACAGCATCTAGATTACTTACAGTATCTCTTTCTATGATAAAGCCCTATAAACCAAAGCAACATGGGGAAGAAAGAGTTGATTTCACCTTATAATTTCATAGCACAGTCTAGAGAAGGAACGAAAGCAGGGCAAAAACCTGAAGTCAGGCTGAAGCAGAAGTCATAGAAGAAGGCCTCTTCCTGCCTTGCTTGTTCTGCTTTCTTAAAGAATCGGACCTGTTCAGCAATGGTATCATCCACAGTGCCTTAGACTATTCTACATCACTCGTCATCCACAGTGGTTTAGACTATTCTACATCAGTCATCATCCACAGTGGTTTAGGCCCTTCTACATCAGTCGTCAACCAAGGAGGTTGTTAGATGAAATGGCCCACTCCTGGACAAACCATGCCAGGCCAGTGCAGCTCTCACAACGCAGTGAGAAACAACCAGCCTATCAATCTTACACTAAAGTTTCTACAACAAAAAAACCAAAGTGAATCTTTGAACTTTATTATCTCAGGTATTTTGTTACAGTGATGGAAAGATAACTAATAAACAAGGATTGCTGAGTTTCATGCTCTGCATACCTAATGGAGAACAGCAAACAGCAGTGGATAAGTAAGCATGCTTACTTATGAAGTAGTCCTAATTAGAGATGAGTTGCAGATACATACATAGGATATACAATGATAGAGATATAACATCTGGTGGTCTTTTGTTAAGTACTTTTTTTTCTGGGTGAATATCATGGGAAAGCATGCAAGACTCATATTTTTCCTTCATTATTAAGTTAAATGGCTGCTTTTCTTTAAATAGAAAGTTATCTAATCATCTGCTTCTGTAGTGTTACAGTTTCATTAAACAGAGGACAACAATTTGTAAAACAACCATTATATAAATAATAAATAACACTGTAAAAACTAAAGTTATAAAGACAAAGCAGTAATAAGGATGAACTAAATAATCATCGACTGAGTTTAGGAAACAAAATCATTAATGGAGTTATATTGTAAGCATTGCAGACTGCTGCACAGTTGCTTTTAGGTTTGTATTTAGTATATAGTAGAAGTATAAAAATGTGTAGGGAAGTATTTAAACTTTTGGCACTTGAAGAAGCAGTTATGAGATTTATAGCTCATGCTACAAAACCTAATGTAGAAATAAGGTCTTCCCCCTTTAGGGTGAAGAGAATCTACCAACAAATAGTATTGTGTGAGTAACTTTGTCCATGATAAAGAAAATAAAGGGATGATCGGCTACAAACTGTGGGCCACCATGGCCAGTTCTCCCTGTCATAACTGCCCCAGTCCCACCAGCTGCCACAGTGCCCTCCTCAGTCACTTCCACGCTGGCTTGATGGAACACCTCAGAAAGGAAAAGGTCCTTCCCTTCAGACATTCCTGAGAAGTTGGCCTTGCCCTTGTTGAAGGCGTCCTCCACGCCCATGCTTTGAAGAATGGGCTTGAGTTCGTAGCTTTGTGCCAGCTTGAACTTGGGAATGTAGACTACAACATCATCTTCAGCCAGTGTGTCTTTGCTGATCCACTTGTTGAAGTTAGCAAAGTTTATTTCACTTTCTAGCTGCAAAGCATAAAGAACAAACATAAAGTGAGTTCTGGAGAGAGAAACAGCTCAAAGTCTAATGTTAAAAAAATCAGTTGCTGAGTGGCTGGAGAAACAGCTCAGTGGTTAAGAGCACTGGTTTCTTTTCCAGGGACCCAGGGTTGATTCCAGGCACCCACATGGCACCCCACAATCATAATTAGCTTCAATCCCAGGGGATTGAGTACACTCCTATAACCTCCTGAACATCGCACATATGGAGTACGCACGCATTCATGCAGGCAATATAGCCATAAACACAAAATAATAACAAATAACATTTTAAAAAAATTACAAAGCTGAGTGTAGTGGTGCATGCCTTTAAATCTTGTACTCAGGAGGAAGAAGTAGGTAGATCTCTGTGAATCTGTGAATTCAAGACCACCCTGGACTATTCCAGGCCAGCAATGGGTACATACTGTATCTCTGCCTAAATATATGTGATATATATAATTATCTATCTATCTATCTATATCTATATCTATATCTATATCTATATCTATATATTGTCAATTGCTCCTCAGAGGTGGAGTTTCATTAGCCCCTCTACTACCGGTTGGGTTTTGGGGAGGGGGAGGTGTTTGATCTTTTGTAGGCCTTGTGTTTGAACTCACACATTCTGTGAATTCATGTATTCAGTGGCCCTGTCATTTCCAAAAACACTGGTGGCTATTATGGAAGAGAGAGTTGTATTTCCTCATGAATGCAGCTCCTAATAGGCTACCCCTGCTCCAGTGGGTAGTCATATATCCATGTACATTCAGTCAGCACTCAGTGGAGTATAAAAAATGAGTATGTGAAGCTTATCAGAAAAGTGGTCAGAGGGTATGAAAGCAATTGCAGTGGTAGGAGGAAGGAGTGGATCTTATCAAGGAACATCATATACATGTATGAAATTCTCAAACAATTAATAAATTGTAAAAAGATTTCAAAAGAAAATGAGTCCTCAACCCTCTACAAAGAACTACAGGCAGCTAATAATGCTGAGTCAGAGAAATGGTCTTCCTTAGGGAAGAGCACACTGATCTAGGAACAAAGGGTTCTCCCAAAAACATACCCATAACATTATGCAAAATGAGCAAGCTGTACTTAAGACTATATGTGTTGATATGTGTCAGCACACTGATCTAGGAACAAAGGGTCCTCCCAAAAACATATATTGTAACATTACGCAGAATGAGCAAGCCGTACTTAAGACTATATGTGTGGATATCTGTCAGCATACTGATCTAGGAACAAAGGGTCCTCCCAAAACATACTCATAACATTATGCAGAATGAGCAAGCCATATTTAAGACTATATGTGTGGATATGTGTCAGCACACTGATCTAGGGACAAAAGGTCCTCCCAAAAACATACTCGTAACATTATGCAGAATGAGCAAGCTGTATTTAAGACTATATGTGTGGATATCTATCTATGTGGATAGATAGATAGATAGATAGATAGATAGATAGATAGATAGATAGATAGATAGAATATAGATGATATAGATATAAATATAGATGTAGAATGCATGAAACAACATTTAATGAAAAAATAGGCAATGGGTTTGAAAGACAACAAATAAGGGTATAAGGAAAGGTTGAAGAGAGGAAAAAGAAAGAAAATTTGCAATAATAATCTCAAAACATAAAAAATAATAATTAAATGAAGTTATTGTGTTTAAAATTTAATGAACTGGACAAATTTTGTAAGCTGGTAGCATAAATGAAGTAATTTTCAGATTTTGAAATTTTATGATATAGCACATGTACTAGCAACTGACTCATTGATTTCTGTAACAAATTACACACCATTTCCATGTCATAGATGCTCATTTTGAGCAAAGGAAAATTTGATGGAAGATTTGAAATTATAATGCATTACCAACTCCAAGCCAGTGGACTCATCTTCAATCTCATCAGGAAGCAACAGGAACATACTGATGTTTCCAATATACGGAATTTCTAGGATATGAGTCTTCAGGTCCTTTATGTATCCAATGTTCAACTTTTCACGGAGGAACATCATCTGAACAGGTATGCTTTCTTGCTAATATTGTTATAGAGTAAAATATGAAAGTCAATTTTCATATTTAAGATATTTACACCAAGACTAAAAGACTAAATGATTTCTGCTTCAATGCTAATAAGGAAATGTGTTTTCTTCAGTCAACAAAGCAAATTATTTGTATATTGTTGATTTCTCAATTATTCGAACTTAATGAATTTTTTAACTTTATAAACAATGATTTGTAAGATAATAGTAATAATAATAATACCTAAAATGAGCCAAGAACTTAGATAAATCTTATTGAATATTTGCAACAGCCTTTTGAACTAGGTATTATTCTAGATTTAAAGATAAAATAACATAACACATGGATGATGTTCATGATATAAATGTAGAACTAACATCTAAGTCCAGGCTTAGAAACCATGGTCTTCATTTCTATCCACATCGGCTCTTAAGAAACTATTGAATATATTCAATAGCATAAAAGAGTCAATGCCCAACATTTATAAGCTGTAACTAGCAAGTTGTAAGAAAAATCAGTGAACAGTCTCTAAGGTTTTCTGTATCCTTTGTAAATGCTTAAATGCATGTTAGGAAAATGCATCTTGTCTCATACCGAGTTCACACGGAAAGGATAAAGCCCATTAAGTTTCTTCTGAAATGGAGTTTTCCACTTTCCTTTGAAGTAGATTGCATTCACCAGCACCATCTTTGTGTCTTCATCTACAGAACCTTCAGGTAGCAGGTTTGGGATTTCACCTCCAGAAAACACAATACATAATTACATTTTATAAAAAAAAGTATAAGCATTGCATTTAAAGTGTAACTTTTCTAGTATCTGGAAAGATTTTCACTTCCTTTTAATATTATTTTCCAAAGTTTTTCTCAGTAGTCTTAGGTTTATTCAACCCAGAAGGATGTGAAGGAAAAATAATTGGACAAATTTTAAGGGAATGAGGGTGAATTAAAGAATGGTTTAAAAAGCAAAATCAAATTTTCTATGTAGAAAAAAAAAAGAAGAAAAATTCTAAAGCTTTACCTTTGGTTTGAGTCTTGACCCAAGAATTAATCTTTTTCCTAGCTTCTTCGGCACATTCAATGAAATCTACTGCTTCCGGTTCTGCTGAGTAATATTTCTTACAGAGTTGTATGTATTCCTTTAAAGCAAGAAAACACCAAACATTATATACAGCATAATGTGGATAAGGGTTGGAGTGACAAATTACAAGCTCCAACAAAACTAGTGAGACACGGAGAAAATGGGAGTTGAGATGTCAGGGCAGGTGTAGAACCATAGAACAGTGTCTGCAGCCGGCACTCCAGCCCCTGCTCCAGCTGCTCTTTGCTTTGAAGACTAAGAACAAAGGGATAGCTTGGGGAACAGAGGAGAAAAGCAGTCACATCATTTGCTGCTTTTTGTATGGGACATCCTCAGCAGGGGTAGAAAAGACACTATGCTCATCCCTTAAAAACCCACTCAGAATTGTGACTCTGCTCTCAGGAATTATGGAGCAGTGCTTTGAAACTGAGCTCCCTGCTGGCTTTGGAACCAGTCCTTCTGGTTACAAGCTTCACTTACTTCTTTGAATCTTGCAGACTTCTCTCCAAACAGCTTGTTTGCACTTTCTAATAAATAATCTCCCAAGTGTGGCGTGTTGATTGCTGAGCTCAGAGAGGAGAAGGCGGAATGGATTTTATCTCTTTCTTGTGCCTTAATAAAAGGAAGAATATTTCATTTATAATACAGTACTATTAACAAAAGTATCCTAAAGCAATAACATTTTCTCAACACAACAATAGAATATTGTACTCATGCATGTTTTTCTAGTCCACCAGAGTTAAGATTTTTATAAGAATGTTGTTCAAAAAAACCTTCAGTGATGACTCCCATCTTTGATCCCAGCAGAGAGGCAGAGACACAAAAACTGAGTTCAAGGCCTATCATAGCCACACAATGAGTTCAAGGCAAGCTTGTTTGGATACCTCATTAAAAGCAAAGACAATAAACAAAAAAACAAAGCAAAACAAAAACACAACAGCTAAAACAAACCAATAAAAAAGCAAGACAAATCAAAAATCTAACAAGTAAAACAAACAAACAAACAAAACCACTACTACCACTAACAAAACAGAAACAGAAATGTGTATATAGATGTGATGAGTTAAGGCACCAAAGGTACATTTTAATTAGTTTAAACTTCTACTATTACAGATGTGATTAGGTAAGGCTCTAAAGATACATTTTAATTAGTTTAGAATTCTACTATGTCTATAGGTTAGGTTCCATTAAAAATAAGGAACTCCACTGCCCAAAAGAAATGCAGGTACCTTTGAAGTTTATAAACCACAGTATTTCTAAAGAATGTTCAGTATATTATAAAGCAGACACACTCAGGATCTAAAGTACAGTATTGCAATTATAGTTAGTGAGATGGCATTATTTTTGAGGTTTGTGATAAAGATATGTTTAAATGGTGCTATACATACATACACAAACATACTAGTGATTACATGTGTGGTTGATGTTTTACTTTGTGATAATTATTCACTATAT
This sequence comes from Hylomyscus alleni, assembly GCA_019843855.1. Lineage (NCBI taxonomy): Eukaryota > Metazoa > Chordata > Mammalia > Rodentia > Muridae > Hylomyscus > Hylomyscus alleni. The sequence goes on along the minus strand of JADRCC010175772.1, from coordinate 2,295 downwards.
ATAGTGAAATATATTATACATATACATACAAACACATGTACATATATTCTCAAGTTCCCAGCATATGTATAATTTTATGTCTCAGTTACTAATTTCTCAATGAAACTCTAGTGAAATGTTACCAAAATGTATATAGCCCTAATAGGTTCCAATTTTACAAGGTAGCCTTTACAGTAAAATAACCAGAGCTTTAGAAATTCACATAAAAAGAGAGAAATCAAATGCTCAAATTTGAGTCTATAAATGGTGTGATGAACTGGCTCACTCTCATCAACTGAGCTAGAATGCAAGGCTGAGGTCTACAATGTTTCGGAGGACATCATGGAGGCTTTCCCTACCTAATCTATCTCACAGAATACCAAGTGATAGGTGGATGGAGCATCAGGATATCCAGGAAAGAAAATTCAGGCGATATGTCCTTATTATCTAATCATGGGCATGGTTGAGTAACTTAGTTACCAAAGTTCATTCTTAGACAGTTTTTCTAATGTAACTAGGCTGTTGATTTTTAAGGACATAGGATATGAAAAAAGGTATTACTTCATATAATAGATAAAAAATATATAAATAGATATACTATCTGTAGTAAATTAGAAAGATGGATGGATAGATAGTAAGTTGGTAGTAGGTAGGTAATAGGTAGGTAGGTAGGTAGATAGATAGATAGATAGATAGATAGATAGATAGATAGATAGATAGACAGACAGACAGATAGGTAGACAGAAATAACAGGTAGGTAAATACAGGCAGATAAATAGATGATAATTAATATGATAGTCATTAGGTAGATGAAAATAGATATAGAGTAGGTAGATGCATGTAAAATACAAATTATAGGTAGCTAGATAGATGACAGATTATTCATAGATAGGTGGGTGGGTGAATGGATAGATGGATGGATAGATAGATAGATTAAAAGATTATAAGTAGATGGTGTTGCCATTGGTCTCTCTTGTAGTCACTAAGGATATGCTTCATTATTTCTTACTATTCTCTTTTCCTTGGGAAATTCTCATCCATAGTTATGGGCATAAAAACCCAAATAATCTTGCAACATACCAAACAACATTTTTAGAATACATTATATGTATATGAAGTTTATACATGCACAAACATATACATGTAGTTTTGTATATATATGGCAGTTGTATATATATGGCATACATATGGCAGAAGACTGTGATAGAATTGAATATAACCATGATAGAAAAGTTCTCAAGTCTTCTGGATTCTGTGCCTCATTATTGGATGCCATAAGGATATTTATCACAGCACCAAGTCTGAGTGTTGTATCTATGGAGAACTGTGCTATCTTTCTTCTCAGTTCAACACTACGACTTTGAGACAACAGGTAGAATACAAAAGAATTATGAAGACCCAAGCCAGGTACCTGTAAAATGGCACTAGGATAACTGTTGCTCTGTATCTGTTGTGCAAACTCACAGCCCCTGAAGTTCTCTGGGTTCCTTGTGGTGATGCCATAGCTACCAATTTTGTTAAACTGCAGCACCTGCAATCAGAATTAGGAGGAATGATGACAGAGTCAGAAAATTATTTCACTTCAAGCTAATAGTTCAGGCACTTCTAGATTAGCATTTCTCAGCCTGTGGGTTGTGAACCCTTGGGGATGAAAATCCTCTCACAAGGATCACCTAAGACCATCAGAAAACACAGATTTTTTCATTACAGTTCATAACTAGTAAAATTACAGTTATCAAGTAGTGAAAAAAATTATAGTTGAGGTCACTGCAACATAAGATACTATATTAAAGAATTGTAAGAAATTTGATAAACACTGATCTAGATGCTACTAAGTCTGGTACTCTGCCTTTGTATGTTGAAAAGTAACTGTTACAATTTTCAAAGTGGCAGAGGTATTGAGTTAATGTGAAGTTGTAAATGGGAATCTATAGCAATGACGTCTGTATAAATCTGTGTCTATCTAGAACCTGTGCTGTCAGGGCACTCTTCCTCATGCTGTTGTTACTTATGCACCATTCAGACTTGTTAGAGTAGATGTGGGTTTAGGACTGCCGAGTTTGCCCAGTACAATAGTTTTATCACTAAAAAGTTGGACTTGGAGTCCTATAGTAGTTTCAGCGTTAGATAAAGTTTTCCCACCATACATCTGTGCTTTCATCTTTAGGTGACTGAATGTTTAAGAAATCTGTGTGCATAGTTACTAAATTTTTATGAACTGTTGTGTCCTGTTAATGCATATTGCCCCGTGACTCCAGTATATCTTACTTGTACTAACCAAACCTAAATAAAAATTTTTATTACGGAAAAAAAAAA
>JADRCC010175765.1:0-12393 GCA_019843855.1 Hylomyscus alleni | reverse complement strand
GGGGGGGGGGGAGGGAGAGAGAGAGGGAGAGAGGGAGGGAGGGAGGGGGAGAGGGAAAGAGAAACATCTATGGTTGTTTATTGTTTGTCTACACTGTCATAATATGATATCCATGAAAACATCTACTTAGATTTATTTCACTGCTACTATTGAATGAAATTGAGTGAATGAAATTGGTGTAGTAAATATTCTTGGCTTAAAAGCACTTAGGAAAGAACTTATGTTAACTAGATCAGTCCACTATTTTTATAGAAGCAGCATGGTAAGCCTCAGGAACCAGAGGGATCAAATGGCATATAAAAGGTGATAGAATTCTCTGGTGATAGAGCCAAGGTTCATTTTAGATTTTCTGATTCCCTGTCCAGCATCCTTTCTGATTCCTAGCCCAGCATTCTTTATGCTGATTCTTTTTGCCTTCTATTGTCAACTATACTGAGCAAAACCTGCAGAGAAATGCTTTACTGGACTAAATCATGTTCAAGTGAAAGGAAGATGCTTACCAGGGTTACAAATTCAGGTTTTTCTTTTCACTTATACACTTGTATTTACTAACTGCAAATAATATGCGATACATGGCTTAGGCTGCATTTATAAGAGAAGTGATCTTTGTGATAATTTTTATTTGCATATGGAAAGGGAATAAATCCAATTAATTTAACACAAGAAAAAACATGTGTGAATGAATGGTTAAAAAAAAAATTCACCTGGCTCTAGAGGTGGATCTTATGTTGTCCAGCTAAAATGATTATTAAAAGCATCCCTTTAAGGATATGAAAGGTGTACAGGAATGTCAAGAAGGCATTCTGAGCCAATTAAGTAGGACAGTTAAGAGCCATAGAGCTCTGGCAGTGTTGAGATTTTTTTAAATTAATTTTTTTTATTTATTTACAAACCAAATATTGCCCCCTCCTGGTCCCCCATTTGCAGAGTACCCCCTTCTCCTCTGAGAGCGTTCCCCACCAGGTATCTCCCTACCCTGAGGTGTCAAGTCTTTACCAGATTATGCACATCCTCTCCCACCGAGGCCAGACAAGGCAGCCCTTTTCCACATATGTGCTAAAGGACTGGGGGCTCGGGCCAGCCCATGTATGCCCTTTGGTTGGTGACTCAGTCTCTGAAAGCTCCCAGGGGCTCCAGGTTAGTTGATACTGTGGGCTTTCATTCTTAACTCTAACTCTTCCATAGGAGTCTCTGACCACCTATGGTGGCTCTAAATATCCTTATCTGATTGGAATTGGTTTTTGTTTTTTGGTTTTTGTTTTTTGTTTTTTTTGAAAAATACATTAAGCATAGAAAGGAGAACAAGCTACAATAAGACCAGGTACATCAAGAATAGGCGAGGCAACCCAGTAGGAGGAAAGGGGTCCCAAGGACAAGCAAAAGAGTCAGAGGTATTCCAATTCACAGTCAAGAATCTCCCCCAAACACCAAACCAACAACCAGAGCATATATGCAGAGGACATAGCAGAGACTCATGCAGGCTCTGCAATTGCAGGTTCATTCTCTGTGAGCCCCCATGAGCCCTGCTTAGTTGATTCCACAGACCATGTTCAGTTTATGTCCCTAGGGGTCCTCCTTTACTCTGGGGGGTTAGGGGGGGAATGGATCATGGTGAGAGGGGAGATGGATGAGGACTGTGAGGAGTGGGGAAAGGGAGGTTGAAGTTGGGATACATTGTTTGAGAGAAAAATGATAATTAAAAAAAAAAGATTTCTCAAATAAGACTATAGGAGTTTAGGCTTTATATACATACTTAACCACTATTTGCTAGAGAATGAACATTATATCTCCTGGAAGGGAAAAACGGCATATGAGAAGTACTCAAGATGTGGTAAATAATGGTTTGGTAAAAGATGGACTGATAGTGGAAGAAGCAATGTATATTCCACAGTATGGCTGTTTATAAATAGGCCAAGAAAAATGTATATAACGGCCAAGTTGGTGAAGTATTTCATTAATGTTGAAATAGAGCACACAAACTCTGATACATTATATGGGAAGCAAAAGGACTTCTTAAGCTTTAGTCTAGATTTAAAAAAAAAAAAACCCTTGCACATTTTTGCTGCCAGAAGCCATCATAACAAGCACATTTTATAATGTGAGTAAAATGAATGTTGAGCACATAAACAAGTTAAATACAATGATCACAAACATAATTTCTCTTAATTTCTCTTATACAATAAGTACTTTGACATTTCCTGCTAGACTTCTATTTCCTTTAAAAATACCATGATTTTGGACATTTAACATATGAGGCACTAATGTGTCATATTCAAATTAAAAAAAAACCATAAGCATAGATTTAAGCCTCTAATCCACTATTTTAATCATATAACAAGAATGAGTGTGACTGTGAAGTATTCAGCTTAATATGGGACGTCTATAAAACCAAGACTCAGAGAACATTGCAGAAGAGTGGGTGGAAAGATTTTAAGAGACAGAAGTTGAGGAGGACAACTGAGAAAGAGTATCTTTTGGACATGAAAGAGGCAATGTACTCATGAACCCACAGCAGTTATGCCTGCCTGCACATGACCTATATAAGATCAAATCTACCAACCTCTCATCATGGAGAGAAAAGGGACCCATGGGGCCTTATAGCTACCGAAGAGCTATTGGTAGCCAATGGGGAGGGAGAGTCAGTTTTTACCCAGTGTATAATCTCTCATATTTTGTCCACATTTATCTGCATACCCATATACATAAGGGCAACTCTAATTGGACTCATTGGGCTATAAAAGAAAGGACATTAAGATAAATGATATGTTGGGAAGGATCTTGGCGGAGTTGGAGAGGGAAGCAGGGGTAAATATAGTCAAAATATATTGTACATACACATGAAATTATCTAATAGCCAAATTTAAAGATATTGTGAATAATAGCAAATAACTTGGGACCAATAAATACTGCACTTTTAGAAGCCTATCTCTTATAGATTGTTTTCTTTGAAAAGATAGTACCTCATATTGTTGCAGTAACTTCCAATCACTAAATTCACCATCTTCAGAGTAATTTGCATGCCCCATTTTTTTTATCCCCTCACTCTTGTTCTTGCTCAAGACCTTTTCATGATTCTCTGTTGTCACTTCAGGATTTTGAGCTATAATGGCCTCACTTTCAAATTCTTACATTAGTTGTAGCCTTCTATTCAACCTTATTTACCACACTATTCAAAATCACAATTGCTAGTGCATTGTTTAATCCTACAAGCACATACTGTTACTCTCCCCTCTAGAGTTAGCCCACACAGTCAATCTGCCTTGGATTACTTCTCTTGATCCAACAATCACAACACTTTACTTATTTTATGAGACGCGTGCTGCTTATTACTCTGATTTTCACCAAATGCTGTCAATACATATGCCAAATCAATGTGTTTGATTTTATTGTGTTTGACATGGTTAGTGGAAAAGGTAAAAACTCTAATCTAGACTTGATTTAAGATTGAATCCTGAATGTACTAGTTCCTAGTCAACCATGGTCTACAATACATATTTCTTTTCACTAAACTTTAAATTGTATAGACACAACAGACCCTAATTGTACACACATACAAAACCTAAGTATTTATGAGGCTGCACAGTATGACTATTACAAGTTTGAGGCCAACTTGGGTGATCATAGTGACCAAATTTAGAAGTTAATTGTGTTGGTTAGTTTTATGGCACTGCATAACACTCAAGGTACTTGAGTTTTAAGGAAGAAAGGTTCTTTTGCCTCATGTCATCAGAGTTTCAGTCCATGGATTGTCACTTACCTCTGATGGAATACTGTAACTGCACATGCTGAGAGAAGCTAGTTACTTTATTGCAAATGGGAGAAAGAGAGAGAGAGACAGAGACAGAGAGAGACAGAGAGAGACAGAGAGACAGAGAGACAGAGAGACAGAGACACAGAGAGAGAGACAGAGAGAGAGACAGAGAGACAGAGACAGAGACAGAGAGACAGACAGAGACAGAGACAGAGAGACAGAGTCAGAGAGATACACAGAGAGATAGAGACAGACAGACAGAGACATATAAAGACACAGAGAGAGACACACAGAGAAAGGTAGAGAAAGAGACAAAACGATAGAGAGGGTAAAAGGATTGCTCAGGGTTCCAACATTCCTATAAGACTATGTTGCCAACTACGTTACTTCTTTTCATCATGACCCAGTAACACCATATCCCAGCAACCAAACCTTGAGCATATGGCCTTTGTGGGAACAGTCAGGATCCAAACCACAACAATTATTATGAGCCTTATTAGGAGACAATGTCTGCAGGATCTAGAAAGACTCCTGATCATGTATGCAATGACTTTTTTCTTTAAACAGGTGGTATATCTCATTCAGTATTTAACACAGGATTAGTAAAATCTAGTTGATTTATTGATCAATTAGGTTACCCTCTTATAGCTCATTATTAAAGTAAATAAATATTTCTAAGTCATCACACACACCCAACTCTATGCATATCACACAGAACAAATATCAAGCATCTATCTTTTCATTTGGATTACCATTTCTGAAAAAAAAATTAATGGGAGTTTTCCATAGTTTGTTTATAAAAGAAGTCCAGGAGACAGACCTTTAAAAGATAGTAGCCCCTATTGATTACTTTATTCCTTTCTGCACTCTTTCTTTACATTCTAAGTGTCATTTCAGTGTTCTCTGCTAATTCAATTGAGACAAGAAATTGAAAACAAACATAGTAATCATGAGGCTGTGATGTTATTTCAGAAAATATTTGCATCTAAGTGGAATGAGTTGTCCCATCACATTAACAAGGTAAGAATTCCAATGTATTTCTCATCTGTAGCAGAAAATGCTGCAATTATGTCTCTGCTCAAGATATTTAATGAGTGTACAGAAAATTCTTTTTATCAGGTTTAAAAATAGAAGTCTGATAAACATATGAAGTAAGATATTGAGGAATTTGACCATGGTTGCCAGTGATGACAGATACAGAAATATCATTCCCCTTAATATTCAACAAAGAATAGGTAAAGGAAGTAGCATATCACTTATATTGAGGACTAAAGTATTTTGTTGCTTGTTTTGTTTTAGATTTTGATATGTTATTACAACTTTTGTTCAACGTTTTAGTTTTAGATATTTGACTAACAGTTATAACCTAACTTTCATAGCTCAAAATGTATCTGATAAGGTTTAAAGGCAGAATGCCAGAGTAGAAATATACTTTAAAATTTGAGGTACTGAGCTCATTTCTCAAGAGCATTCCATCCACATTCAAGTTTTATATTATTTTAAAAATTGTATTTAGAGATTTAAAGATTGCCTATAGCAATTTAACCTTTAATTTAAAGGTCGCCTATGTCAATTCCTTTGTAAATAAGTATATAACAGAATTTTTTTTTTGTAAATATATAACAGAAAAGTATTTGCAATCTTGAGAAAAATTTCAGAACCGATTGTGAGATAAAATAAGATACAAAATTTTCCCTGATCTTCTTGGGAAAGAATGAAGGGTTTGAGGAAAACCTATAGTGACAAAGATTTCAGGAAGCAGTTATTTACAGAAACTGTTGGTGTGAATATAAACTTGGGAAAAAAGTTAGAAATTTTATAAGACCAGAAATATACATATTGTTTTTAAAGTTTTGTTTTTGTTTTGTTTTGAGACCTGGTCTCACATTGTAGCCCTGACTATTCTGGAACTTACTATGTAGGTCGGACTGGCCTCAAAGTCATGGAGATCTGCTTCTTTTTACCTCTTAAGTGTTGGAATTAAAGGTGTGTGCTACCATACCAAGCAAAATAAATACATATATTCTTTTTATTTAGTAATTCCACTTCATAAATCTTGTGTATATATTCATATGTTAATGAAATTGTCATTTTTCTATGTATTAAAATATTATACAACTATTCAAAATTACCTTTCATTTCTCATATGAAACGATGATGCCCAAACAATGTTAATTCTGAAACAATAAGACACAATGGCAGTTGGAAAGTCATGCAGTGTGAAGGAGGCAGTTCTGATGCTATGGTCATGTTCCCCAATTTGTTCTTGATTTAACAGTAAAGAAAGCTGGGGGCTAATTGGTAGGCTAATGGTACGATGACACTTCTGGGTCCCAGGAGAAAAAGGCAGATACACGGAAGACAAGAAAATGATCTTTCTGCCATGTTTTGGAAGAAGAAGAGCACAAGCAATCATCTGTGGTCTGAGGGCAACAAGGGGATCTGGGACCTGGGGCCTCTGCTACAGGTGGGTGGTCCATATGGATATCTGGCAAGGGCTCGGTGGGACTAGCCACTGAACTTTAGGGCAAGTGAAGAGAGGGAGATAATAAATTGATAAAGGCATGCTTTTCAAGGTAGGAGATTGTAATGCCCAGCAAATGTACCTAGAAGGCAAGTTGTAAAGTAACAAACGGGGTGGGTCATTTATCTGAAGATTCACAGAAGCTGGGCGAGGAGTCACTTCCCGGAATCAAAGAGAGGTTGAACAAAAGGGAAGCTGGGGAGATGCTCATAGCACAGCCAACCCCAGGCAAAGGTGGTAGCAGTTAAAACTTGAATATATAAAAATAAATATATGGGCATATACATACCCAAATACATGTAAAAACCAGTATATATTTTTTGTCATCTAAATTTATCATTATACTTGTTCATATTTGTGTCCATAACATTCATTATCCCTCCTCTTTGCTATTCCTCAATAGATACACAAAAGATTCTATGTCAGCATAATATAGGAGATATTTATATATACACGTTTATTCCTGCTTTATTCACAATGGCCAGGAAATGGAACTAACCTAGATTCGTCAGCAGATAAATAGAATAGGTCAAGAAAACATACTCTATACATAGTGGGATTTTATTATGTCATAAAGAAAAATGAAGTCAATGGATTTGCAGGAAAATGGGTGGAACCTAGGATCATTACGTATCTTTCCTCTCAGGTATAGAATGTAGATTTTTGTACATAGGTCATGAAAGTAGGAAGGAGGAAAGTATAAAGTGATAAGTAAGGAAGAAAGAAACAATAATAAAATACATATGATGGCAGAAGGTGAGAATATATGGGAAGGAAGAGAAATGGGGAAATAACATATAGGCATAGGTAAGGATTTTCTGAAAATGATTCCAATAGCATGGGAAACAATCCTGTGAATGACATGAAGTTTCAAAGCTTCTGCGCAGTAAAAGAAATAATCAACATGGCAAACTGATAGAAATGGGGAGACATTTTTGCTGTTAGACATCTGCCAGGAGATGAATGTATAACCTCTACAAAACACTCAAAAATTTAAATAACCAGTTCTTTTACATTGCAGCAATCATTGACCTATTTGGTTACATGAAAATTTTTATTCTTAAAACTTGAAAATGGTCACTTGGATGGTGAGATGATTCAGTAGGTAAAAGTGCTTACTTAACACAAACTCTGAAGAGCTGAGTTTGATCCCAGGGATCCATGTTTGAAAGAGAGAGCTGAATCCCACAAGTTGTTATCTAGTTTTCATAGGAGAGCAATAAAATAAATAAGTGTGCGAATACATGTCCATACACACATAAATAAAATAAAAATTATCTAGGTTCCTGTACATGGGAGCTGGGCTGCTTTGTCTGGTCTCGATGGGAGAGGATCCCCTAGTCCTGTAGAAACTTAAAGTGCCAGGGCGGGAGGATATACAGGGGGACCCTATCTGCTCAGATGAGAAGGGGGGTGGAGAAAGGATTGTGGGAGGGGGTGACCAGGAGGGAGCAGTGAATAGAATGTAAAGTGAATAAGTAAAAATAATAATAGGCATAACAATAAAAGATTTGAAAATTATCTAGGCTCCCAAGGAGCTTCTACATAGTGTATATATTGTATTAATAACTAAAATTGAGAAAATTAAAAACATTTAAGGTTACATTTAAATAATAAAATCCCAAAACCATGTAGCATAACGTTAGCAACATATTTTCCAAGGGCAAAATCTTTCTTTTCCAAGGCAAAGCAATGAGAGGATTGCTATTATTTTCTACTTGTAAAAATTTGTATTTTAATGCCTAGCTTGTTAGAGGATGGATGAATTTTCATATTTGACCAGTCTTTTGTGATGTATTTTTGTTTGAAATATATGAAAAGAAAATGTGGTTCCAAGATTGAAACTGCAGAAATTTTATTAAACTTTTCAAAAAAGTGTAGGTGATCTTTGATAAAACACCAAGTAATAACATCTTAAGAATTAGCTGAAATGTGAAATCAGATATAAAACTAACTTTTTATATCATACCTCATTAAAATCCATTGGACTATGTTATGCTTTGAACGGATACTTATTCATGAATTATTTGCTTTAATACCCAATGGTTGCTTAGAAAATACTGCTTCACTAGGCCATGTATATCTTCTAAATGTTGATATAATTTACCAGTCTTTAACATTCAAAATATAGTATTTGTGTATTAATTCCATTGGCACTACTAGCAAAATAATTTTAAAATTATAAATCCAATGAAAAGGCCTCTAGAGATAACTATAATTCCATACAATAGGATGTCTATGGACTACTATATAAGAAAATGGAAAACCTATTATACATAGGTAGTTAGTAAAATTAAGGATATTTTTAATGTACAGTTCTTTTTACTGTCTGGATTTTTCCCTGAGTTCAAGTCTGTAAATTCAAACATCAAGATTCACATGAGTTTTCCTTTTTTTTTCTTAATGAAGCTAAGTTAATCCAGTAATGATTTTTTTATCAGAATAAAAAGTTTACCATTCAGAATTGGGCTTTGTATTCCTGGTGACCTTTATGACGATATCACAAAAATCACAAACACCTTATGATTATTTGAAGAAAATTATTTATTCAGTTGGACACAATCTCACATTTAAGTTTAATTCTTCCTTTACTTGTTTTTCCTTCAAACAATTGATGGTAAGTAGTTAAGAGATATAGTTGCCATTTTTATCATTGAACAAGTATACCTCTTCTATAGCTATTTTGTTAAAATAGCATTTAAAATAAAAAGCACAATTTTCTTTTTTGTAAAGGTCCCAGTGAATCCAGTTCTCAAGCTCTCTGTTCTGTGTTAAGAGGCATTGACAAGTAGCAATTCAGCACAAAATGTAAGAATTAATTATATTTCAAATGTTTTTTTATTTTGATCAAACCCAGAGGAAGCTTTAAATAGTCAGAAAAGGCCTTTATGAAGGACGAAGAGCACAGCTGTAGATCTAATTTGATGGTCCTTCAGAGCCATGTGTCCCAGCACTTGATCTGCTTTTGCACTAGCAAAGAAGAAATGTTCCTGTTAGGAAAGTGAAATGTTATAAACGTGGATGGGTCATGTAAAAAGGAAAATACAAGTCTACCAACTGTTAGTGACGTAAACAGATATTCAAGATTCACCTTTCTAGTACCAAGACACTCAACTTGAATTGTGTTTGAGCAACAGACTCATAATTCCATGACAATCTCAAAACAGGGTCCTCAATGATCTAGGATGTTTTGATCAATCCATTAACTCACTCACCCAAATAAGAAACCAGGCATTATTTGCTGTGTTTCTCTTATCTCTTTCCATTTTGTCATCATAGGCTTCTCTAAAATAAAAAAGTCCATTTGATTAAAAACACTTCAGTGACAACTAGTCATTTCTGAGATAAAATCCAAACCCATTAGCATGTTTTCTAATATCCTGAATGAACTGGTCCTTGGGGCTTACTTTGTGTCTTCTCTAACTTATCTGCCTTATAAATTACAATTACTTTTTGAAAATAATACAGACACTGTAGCTTTGTGACATATTTCTGGATATGTTGATCTGTTGTTTCCTAGATACTAACTCATTATTGAAATACTTTTTGTCAAAAGTCACGTGTTTTGAAAACCTTTCTAGCAGCCTCTCCCTACATCTAACCAAGGTAAATTCCGTGTTTATGTAATATTTTATACTTGTCTCTAGTGTGCCAATGTTTCAGTACAATTATGATTAGTAATGCAACTCACTTTTCTACTGGATCATATATTCTCTAGAAAGAGAGATAATATCTTATTTTATTCACTTTTTACGTAAAACAATATCTAATGCACAGTGATATTTTAGTAATTACGTCTAAAGAATGAAGAGATACATAGCCTCAAGAGCAAGAACCTGAGAAAATAGTGTAAGACAGGGATATGGACTTTTTTTTTTAGAGGAGAGCACGAACGCAGTCCCCCACTATCACAAATTATGCAGTCCACTTTCCCAAAGTTGGGGAAATCACAGGGGTCAGCCCATCCGGAGTGCAATGGATAAGCCTCGCCCTGGGAAAACCACCTTCCTGATCATGGTATCTCCCCTCCCAGGTAAGTATGGATTTGATTCTTATGATAAAGATTTTGTCAGTTTGTCATCATTATGTTTCTAAAAGTCTTCAGTTGACCACATAGATTTTTCTTAGCACGTATATAACATTGCTTCCAAAGTAATTTTTTTCTTTGGTAGTCTTTCCTGGAGAATTCACATATGCAACTGTATATCCAGTATTTCAAATGTAAGATACACAAAAGACATTTCAAATGTACCATTACCAAAAAGAAACCACTGAGGTCTAGTCTTCATCACTTCACTAATTAGTCAATCTGTGTTTCTAGTTATATGGGCCAAAATATTAAAAATCATTTGTAACTCATTTTTCCATATTCTTTAATATATCAAAATATGTTGGGTTTATTGTTGAAAAAGGAGCAGAAAGATTTTAAGAGCCAGAAGATCCAGGGAATTTGCCATGAGCCTGCCTTCTAGTAATATCAAATATAGCCATAAAATCTCACCAACAAGTCTGTCTCAATATTAGATGAACTAGAAAAATAACAATAAGCATGCTAATATTACTGGGGGAAAGCCTGCAAGGCCTCAACACTACACAAAAACTGCAGACAACTAAGGAATTCTGAGACTTGGAGAAATAGTCTTCCCCAGGGAAGAGCACACCAATTGGTTAACCACTACCAAATGGTCAGTTGTGGAGTCTTTGGGGCTGCTTCTAGGGATTTGACAGGAATTTGACATTGGGCTAGGAAAAGAAAGTAGGCTCAAGGGAAATCTAGCCAAGGAATGTATTCCTTGTATCTTGGTCATTCTGATAAATCCCTAGACAGAGACCACAGGACTTTATTGTCTTGTTTGATTACTTTGCTTATTGCCTTATTTGTTCTTTGACTACTTTGTCTATGATCTAGAACTGACCATACTTTTTGTATGTACCTAGAATGATATAAAAAAAGACTGGAAAAAAATAAACCCACTTAAGCTTCAGAACTGGCTGGAATTACATTATAGTGTTGTCTAATTGTTTTTGTTTTTCTTTTCAATCCTCACTCCCTTCCTTGAGACCCTGTTGACTGACTGAGCTGATTTGGTCTGTCAGTCCTAAAAACAAATATTTTATAGACTGAGCAGGTTGTATTTATATTTTAGATATGTGTGTATATATGTATGTATATTTGTATATATGTACATATGTATATATACATATAGACATGTAACAACATTTAATGAAAGTATTAATTTAAATATGAAATGCAAGGATTTGAAAGCAAGCAAAGAGAAGTATACAGGAGAGTATAGAGAGAGGAAAGGGGGAAATTATTAATTATATTATAGTCTCAAAATAAAAGAAATAATAAAAATAATAAAATTATAAATGAAAGTATTAGAGGGAGACCATTTGGTTCAGTTTAGCTTTTAAAAATCTAAATATGATTATATAAGTTCCATTTGAGAATTTGAAACTTCCTGTAAAAATATATTAATAACCTACTAGTTTTGTTGCTGTATCTTCTAGTTAAATCAGAAGTTAATAACATAGTTGTATGTACAATGTGTTTGCTATTATTTATGGTAATTTGTGTTGAAGCATTTTAATCTATACATACACTTCATAGTAATTAAATTGAAAATAAAATCTATGAATGCAATTCCTAAGTGTACTGGCTGGTTTTGTGTGTCAACTTGAAACAGACTGGAGTTATCACAGAGAAGGGAGCTTCAGTTGGGGAAGTACCTCCATGAGATCCAGTGTGGGGTATTTTCTCAATTAGTGATCAAGGGGGTAGGGGTCGTTGTTGGTGGTGCCATCCCTTGGGCTGGAAGTCTTGGGTTCTATAAGAGAGCAGGCTGAGCAAGCCAGGAGAAGCAAGCCAGTAAGGAACATCTCTCCATGGCCTCTGCATCAGCTCCTGCTTCCTGACCTGCTTGAGTTCCAGTCCTGACTTCCTCTGGTGATCAACAGCAATGTGGAAGTAAGCTGAATAAACCCTTTCCTCTCCAACTTGCTTCTTGGTCATGATGTTTGTGCAGGAATAGAAACCCTCACTAAGACAAATTGGTACCAGGAGTGGAGTATTCCTGTGACAACCTGACCATGTTTTGGGGAGGACTGTGGAAGG
>JADRCC010175762.1:0-12136 GCA_019843855.1 Hylomyscus alleni | reverse complement strand
TCTATCTATCTATCTATCTATCTATCTATCTATCTATCTATCTATCTGTCTGTCTATCTAATCTATCATTTATTTATCTATCTAATCTATCACCTATCTGTACCATCTATTTATCCATCAACTTATCTATCGATCATATATCTATTTATCTATCTAGTCTATCATCTATCTGTACCATCTATTTATCCATCTATGTATTTATCTATCTATCTCTATCATATATCTATTTATATATCTAATTATCATCTATCTGTATCATCTATTATGTATCTATCTATCTATCCATCTATTTCACATATCTATTTATCTATCTAATCATCTATCTGTATCATCTATCATGTATCTATCACATATCTATCATGTATCTATCATCATCTATGTATGTAGTATGTATGTATGTATCTATTTATCTATCTATCTATCTATCTATCTATCTATCAACTAGATCCATCTGTAGACTTGTTTATAAATTTTATTAAATGTAAAATGGAAGATGACTTTAAGAAATACTATCAATTGCTCATATTTTTATGTAGAGAAGAAATATATAATATTTATATATTTATATATATTTATATAATATATATAAATAATATGCTTACTAATTTTCTATATAATTCAAAGATATCTTTGCTTAAAATAGATTTTTGCTAGATCACAAGTAAAAGTAACAATAGTAAGCAATCACAACATGAACAATTCTTACATATACTAGTGATGACTTATTGCAATATACATATTTATACATATATATAATCTTAGCTTAGTAAACTCAGTTCTACTATATTTGGTATGTTTTTTGCAACATTTAAAATGGCATAATACTTATGTTTTTTTATTTCATTAGTAGAAGTATGATTATATAGTTTACATATTATCTTATATAATTGATTATAGTTTATAAAATTATAAATTTAATTGATACTTAAAATGTTTTGAGGACCATTTAAAACTTTCCATGTTAAAGGAAATGAGATATACAAAAATTATAGTGATCAAACTGAAGTGTAATGAATGGTACTTCAAAACATTAAAATAGTATGTATATGTGTATGTCAAAAAAGTCAGATACTAAATATACTGTATATGCTACATAGTTGATCTTTGGTTTACTAATCTCAAATATAAGCATCATCAGACTTATTAAAAAACATGTTATTTTATTTATAATACTGCTTTTATCAGAAATTTGATTAGATGAGGAACTGAGATCATGAAATATTTTTTATATATTTTTAAAATTTTTATTTATTTATTTATTTATATTAGATATTTTCTTTATTTACATGTCATATAATATTTCCTTTCCAAGTTTCCCCTCAGAAAAAAATAAAATAAAATAAAATAAAATAAAATAAAATAAAAAACCCAAAATGCCCCGGTTCCCTCCTCACTCCCCCTGATCACCAAACTACCCTCTTCTGATTCCTGGCCCTGGCATTCCCCTACACTGGGCATAGAACCTTCACAGGGCCAAGGGCCTCTCCTCCCATTGATGACCCACTTGGCCATCCTCTGCTACATATGCTGCTGGAGCCATTAGTCCCACTATGTGTACTCTTTGGTTGGTGGTTTAGTCCCTAGGAGCTCTGAGGGTACTAGTTAGTTCATATTGTTGTTTTTCCTAAGAGTCCTTTCTCTAGTTCCTTCATTGGGGAACCTGTACTCAGTCCAATGGATGGCTGTGAGCCTCTACTTCTGTATTAGTTGGGCACTGTCAGAGCCTCTCAGGAGGCAGCTATATCAGGCTCCTGTCAGCCCGCACTTGCTGGCATCCACAATAGTGTCTGGATTTGATGATTAAATATGGGAAGGATTTCCAGGTGGAACAGTCTCTGGATTTTCCTTCCTTCAGTCTCTACTCCATAGTTTGTCTCTGCAACTCCTTCCATGAGTATTTTGTTCCCCCTTTTAAGAAGGAACGAAGCCGGGTCACTGCCTTTAATCCCAGCACTTGGGAGGCAGAGGCAGGCGGATTTCTGAGTTCGAGGCCAGCCTGGTCTACAGAGTGAGTTCCAGGACAGCCAGGGCTATATAGAGAAACCCTGTCTCGAAAAACCAAAAAAAAAAAAAAGAAGGAACGAAATATCCACACTTTGGTCTTCCTTTTTCTTAGATTTCTTGTGGTTTGTGGACTGTACTTTGTGTATTCTGATCTTCTGGGATAATATCCACTTATCAGAGAGTGCATACCATGTGTGTTCTTTTGTGACTGAGTTACCTCACTCAGAATGATATTCTCCAGATCCATCCATTTCTCTAAGAATTTCATAAATTCATTGTTTTTAATAGCTGAGTAGTACTCCATTGTGTAGATGTACCACACTTTCTGTATCCATTCCTCAGTTGAGGGACATCTGTGTTGTTTCCAATTTCTTGCTATTATAAATAAGGCTTCTATGAACATAGTAGGGCATGTGTCCTTATTACATGTTGGAGCATCTTTTGAGTATATGCCCAGGAGTGGTATAGCTGGCTCCTCTGGTAGTAATATGTCCAATTTTCTGAGAAACCACCAAACTGATTTCCAGAGTGGTTGTACCAGCTTGCAATCCCACCAGCAATGAAGGAGTGTTCCTCTTTCTCCACAACCTCTCCAGCATCTGCGGTCACCTGAGTTTTTATTCTAGCTATTCTGACTGGTGTGAGATAGAATCTCAGGGTTGTTTTGATTTTCATTTCCCTGATGACTAAGGATGTTGAACATTTCTTTAGGTGCTTCTCAGCCATTCGGTATTTGTCAGTTGAGAATTCTTTGTTTTAGCTCTGTACCCCATTTTTCATAGGGTTATTTGGTTCCCTGGAGTCTAACTTCTTGAGTTCTTTGTATGTATTAGATATTAGCCCTCTATCAGATATAGGACTGACATTGGTACAGGGACAGGCAGTTAGATCAATGGAATAGAATTGAAGACCCAGAAATGAACCCACACACCTATGGTCACTTGATCTTTGACAAAGGAGCTAAAGCAATCCAATGGAAAAATGACAGCATTTTCAACAAATGTTGCTGACTCAACTGGCAGTTAGCATGTAGAAGAATGCAAATTGATCCATTCCTATCTCCTTGAACAAAGCTCAAGTCCAAGTGCATCAAGGACTTCAACATAAAACCAGATACCCTGAAACTAATAGAAAAGAAAGTGGGGAAGATCCTCAAGCCCATGGGCACAAGGGAAATTTCCTGAACAGAACACCAATAGCTTATGCTCTAAGATCAAGAATTGGCAAATGGGACCTCATAAAATTACAAAGCTTCTGTAAGGCCAAAGGTTTTGTCAATAAGACTAAAGGGCAACCAACAAATTGGGAAATGATCATGAAATATTTTAAAACTAACTAGTTTTACTGAATTTCTTATTTGAAAATATTCACCATCGGTGCTTGTTAATTTATGAACATGACAGTGTCAAATTTAAATGATTTTAGGCTACTTTACAAAATGTTTCAAAAGAATAAATGTATGAGTGTTTTAATGAGGTAGTAATTAAATAGCTCATTGAAGACTTCATATACAAATGAAATGCAGTTGAAAGTTTAATTATTAAAGTCAAAACCACTCTATGAAATATCAGCATGCTGAGTTCAAACTATATATTAGTTTGAAATAAAGAAAACATATCAGAGAGGGGGAATATTAAAAATGAATTAAATGTTTACTAAATTATGTTCATTCATGCGATAAACTGCTGGAAGAAAATAACTGAAGACCACCACGTCTTGCTTATCATCCATGTAATTATTATATTAATATAATAGAAATGTGGCCTAGATGAGAATTCTCCCATCAGGCATATTATTAAATGTTTAATTCATTCAACATCACAAATTAAGAGTAAACAGTATTGATTTCAGTTGTCCATTAAGAAAGCAAACCATTTTAGTGCAGCCAACACACCAAGATGAGAGACATTTTTCTGAAAACTAGAGAATATTCATCACGATATACTCAGAAAACCAATTAAAACTGTGGAATCAATTACTGATTTCCTCGTGTTCTTTTAAAGTCAATTCTACCATTCTTTTTTTATTTTCTTAGGCTTTTATCTGGTGTCTATGGCCATAGTAGTCTAGAGTATACTCTATGTATATTTTCTTTCCACCTATTGATATTGGTAAGCAGAAATCAGAAAGTGCCCCAAGTGATTGGTATAACAAAAAAAGACTTGAGAATAAGAGAAAAACTAATCCTAATAAGAGAAAAAATCCTCATAATACCTACAAGATATCTCTCTTGATCTTGGGGCTACAAGTCTGGTCTTGGGAAAATCAGGATATTATCTTAAGAGTAAAAGACAAAGCTTTTGTATCATATAAAATTTTTACAAAGACAACACAAGTTGCATCTCTGTGTTTTGTTGGTAACACAGTCCGCATGGCATTATTCTGTTTAACCTTACACTGAATATTGCATCTGCTCTGCACAAAATTCATCAGAAGATTCTGTGGAGACAAAAAGGCATACTTTATGAGCCTGAATCTTCTCGCACATGGGGTTTACATCCTAGAAAGCCCAATACATCTGTAGCAAATACTGATACATTAATAGGCATTTTATAATTTGCATTTATATGACCATGTGAGTCATATTAAAAGAATAGAATGATCAAGAAATTGAAATTGTAGCACACTATCGTGGGAATGTAAAATCTTGCAGTTGTTATAGAGGCACACATCAAAACCAAGTGACAGCATCACCTT
The DNA here is from genome assembly GCA_019843855.1 of Hylomyscus alleni. Taxonomy (NCBI): domain Eukaryota; kingdom Metazoa; phylum Chordata; class Mammalia; order Rodentia; family Muridae; genus Hylomyscus; species Hylomyscus alleni. The sequence goes on along the minus strand of JADRCC010175762.1, from coordinate 7,435 downwards.
AAATAGATGTTTACAGCTGAAAGAGTCAGATACATATACTTACACCCAACCAATGGGCAGAAGTCAGGGACCCCTGTGGTTGAAATAGGGAAAAGCTAGAAGAAGCTGAGGAGGAAGGCAACCCTGTAGGAGGACCAGCAGTCTCAATTACTCGGACCTCCTAAATCTCTCAGAAACTGAGCCACTAACCAGGCAGCATAAACCAGCTGATATGAGGCCCCCAACACATACATATACAACACAGGACTGCCTGATCTGGCTTCAGTGAGAGAAGTTGCATCTAACCCTCGAGAGACTTAAGGCCCCAGGGAGTGGGGAGATCTTGTTGGGTGGGGCTGGGGTGAGGACATCCTCTTGGAGATGGGGGAAAATGTATGGGATGAGGATCAGTCAGAGGGAGAACCGGGAGGGGGATAACAACCGGATGGTAAAAAAAGATTAAATAATAATAATAATACTTTTAAAAGCTTTACACTATCATCTTAAATGATTGCAGTAGTTTTACTCACAACTGTGAAGAAATGTGACTAGCACAATGTATGGAAGAATAATTGGAGAAAATGACATGATATAAGAAAGTTGCCAGGGGAGGAAACTTCTAGCTCAGTTTCAGATTGACTTTTCTATATCATACAACCAAGGTATGGTGTTGAAGTGGAGATTTAAACAGTTATCTAATTAAATGGAGGAAGCACTACATAAATAAGATTTATGGGACAGTTGGTAAAAATAACAATTGGAAAATACTGATTAAAAATCTTATTAAAACTTCTTAAAAATAGTTGAGCAATTACAGTATGTTGAATTGTGTTAGCTAGCTCCTAGGTTATTTTCCCCACAAACTATTAACTTTCATTTTTTCACAACATTTCTTCTATCTTTATTTTTTTCATAATCTCATGCGTTTGTAATGCATTTTTAATCAAACCTTCCCCCATTATCTTCCCTATTCCTGTGCCACGTTTTCCTTTCAACTTCATGTGCTCTTTCTTTAAAACCAAATATGTCCACTTAGTACTAATTTTATGTTCATTGGTGTAGGACCATCTACTGCAGTATTGGTAGTCTTGCAGAGGTCACATCCTTGAAGAAAACTGACTCTTTTTTCCCCCAACAATTATCAGCAGCCCCTAGGCTCTCAGCTAGTTTGGGAAATTCATAAACCCCTACCCCATCCACCCTGAGATATTACTACATGAACAAATAATGTATGCAATTGACATCATAACTTAACTTGAAATAATATTTTCATTTGTGTTTGGTGAAAAGACATCACAGCCTTCCATTACTAACATATTTTAATCCTCCTTTATCAATAGTATGCAAGTACTTGTCAAGAGTACTAACATTAATACATGTGTAGACCATCTTTTGCCCCATAGCAGAATAACATCTAAAAGAAAATCCAAAGTCCCTTTATTTTTGGCATTAGCAAAAATGATTGCAGAAAGTAACTGGGTAATTGATTAGTCAGTTTGCAGATAACAAAAAGAATTAGTGCATTTGTTTCACTTCACTTTGCCCATAAGCTATTTTGGAGGATATGTTGAGTTTAAAGAACACAGTAAAAATTTTCTATCAGAATCAATATCTCTAAAGGAGGTACCCAAGATGAGTGGACTTTTGCAAGTTTAATAAGTGTTAAGGCCTCAACGCTATCTCATCATGAAGGACAAATCCACATAACATTGCAGCAGGCTTCTGGTTGTTTTCTTCATAACAGCTAATTTTCCTCTTTTGGATTCCCCTGCCTGAAATGAAATTGCCTCATTGAGATGTTTCCCTCTGTATTCTTCCTACTGGTTGTTTCCCTGGAATGTTGATTACATTTTTAATGTCAAATAGATTGTATAGGATCAAGAGATATCTAAAGTAAAACTCATAAATAATATGGATAAAATTTAATGAAATATTGATAATCCCAAAGAAGTAAGTCTTTGATTAGCAGTAATTATTAAAATCTTTATACTTAAAAAATGCATTTATAGTCAATTGGTTATAAGTGGAATATTACTGAAAAACTAGTATCAAAATTAAAGAATCATTTTTTATTAGATATTTTCTTTATTTACATTTGAAATGTTATCCCCTGTCCTGGTTTCCCCTCTGTAAACCCTCTATCCTCTCCTCCATCCATCTGCTCACCAACCAACCCACTCCTGCTTCCTGGCCCTGGCATTCCCATAAAATGGGGCGTAGAGCCTTCACAGGATCAAGATCCTCTCCTCCCATTGATAACCAACAAGGCCATACTCTGCTACATATGTGGCTGGAGTCATAGGTCTCTCCATGTATACTCTTTGGTTGGTGGTTTAGTCCCTGGGACCTCTGGGGGTATTGGTTGGTTCATATTGTTGTTCCTCTATGGGGCTGCAAACCCTTTAAGCTCCTTTGGTCCTTTCTCTAGCTCTTCGATTGGGGACTCTGTGCTCAGTCCAATGGTTGGGTGAGAGCATCCACCTCTGTATTTGTCAGGCACTGGCTGTCTCCTAAGGAGACAGTTATATCTGACTCCTGTCAGCAAGCACCTGTTGGCATCAACAATAGTGTCTGGGTTTGGATGGAACCCCAGGTGACACAATCTCTGGATGGCCTTTCCTTCAGTCTCTGCTCCACACTTTGCCTCTGTAACTCCTCCCATGGGTATTTTGTTTCCCCTTTTCAAGCGAATCGAAGTATTTCCACTTTGCTCTTCCTTCTTCTTGAGCTTCATGTGATCTGTGAATTCTATCTTGGGTGTTCCGAGCTTCTAGGCTAATTTCAACTTATCAGGGAGTATATAGCATATGTGTTCTTTTGTGATTGGGTTACTTCACTCAGGATGATATTTTTTAGTTCTATCCATTTACCTAAGAATTTCATAAATTCATTGTTTTTAATAGCTGAGTAGTACTTCATTGTGTAAGTGTACCACATTTTCTGTATCCATTCCTTAGTTGAGGGACATCTGGGTTCTTTCCAGCTTCTAGCTATTATAAATAAGGCTGCTATGAACATAGTGGAGCATGTGTTCTTATTACATGTTGGAGAATCTTCTGGGTATATGGTCAGGAGTGGTATAGCTGTGTCCTCAGATAGTAATATGTCCAATTTTCTGAGGAACTGCCAAACTGATTTCCAGAGTGGTTGTACCAGCTTGCAATCCCACCAGCAATGGAGGAGTGTTCCTCTTTCTCTTCATCCTTGCTAGCATCTGCTGTCACTTGAGTCTTTGATCTTAGCCATTCTGACTGGTGTCAGATGGAATCTCAGGGTTGTTTTGATTTGCATTTCCCTGATGACTAAGGATGTTGAATATTTTTTTAGGTACTTCTCAGCCATTAAGTATTCCTCAGATGATAATTCCTTGTTTAGCTCTATACCCCACTTTTTAATAGGGTTAGTTGGTTCTCTGGTGTCTAACTTATTGAGTTCTTTGTATGTATTGGTGTATTGGATATTAGCCCTCTATCAGATATATCCCAATCTGGTTTTTTTTTTTTTTTGCCATTTTGTACTATTGACAATGTCTTTTGACTTACAGAAGCTTTGCAATTTTATGAAGTCCCATTTGTCAATTCTTGATCATAGAGCATAAGTTATTGGTATTCTGTTCAGGAAATTTTCCCCTGTGTCCATGTCCTTGAGGCTCTTCCCCAGTGGAGGTCCTTGATCCACTTGGACTTGAGCTTTGTACAAGGAAAATAAGAATGGATTGATTTTCGTTCTTATACATGCTAACTGCCAGTTGAGCCAGCACCATTTGTTGAAAATGCTGTCTTTTTTCCACTGGATTGTCTTAGCTATTTTATCAAAGATCAAGTGACCATAGGTGTGTGGGTTCATTTCTGGGTCTTCAATTCTATTCCATTGATTTGACAGTCGATTTTAGAATAGCTACTCCCACTTGTTTCTTGGAATGATTTGCTTGGAAATTTATTTTTTAACTCTTTACTCTGAAGTAGTGTTTGTTTTTGACCCTGAGGTACATTTCCTGTATGCAGAAAAATGCTGGGTCCTGTTTATGAATCCAGTCTGTTAGTCTATGTCTATTTATAGGGGAACTGAGTACATTAATGTTAAGAGTTATTAAGGAATAGTGTTTGTTGCTCCCTTTTGTTATTGATGTTATTTTTATTTTTGTGTGGTAATCTTCTTTTGAGCTTGTTGAAAGATTACGTTCTTGCTTCTTCTAGAGTTTCGCTCCTTGTATTGGGATTTTCCATGTATTGTCTTTTGTAGAGCTGGATTTGTGGAAAGATTGTGTAAATTTGGTTTTGTCATTGTTTCTCCATCAATGGTAATTGAGAGTTTTGCTGGGTATAGTAGTCTTGGTTGGAATTTGTGTTCTCTTAGGGTCTGTATGACATCTGCTCAGGATTTCTAGCTTTCATAGTCTCTGGTGATAAGTCTAGTGTAATTCTGATAGGTCTGCCTTGACCCTTTTTCATTACTGATTTTAATATTCTTTCTTTGTTTAGTATGTTTGGTGTTTTAATTATTATGTGATGGAAGGAATTTCTTTTTTAGTCCAATCTATTTAGAGTTCTGTAGGCTTCTTGTATATTATGGGCATCTCTTCTTTGGGTTAGGGAAGTTTTTTTCTATAATTTTGTTGAAGATATTTACTGGCTCTTTAAGTTGGGAATCTTTGCTCTCATTTATACTTATTGTCCTTAGGTTTTGATTTCTCATTGTGTCCTGGATTTCCTGGATGTTTTGGGTTAGGAACTTTTTGCATTTTGCATTTTCTCTGACTGTTGTGTCAGTGATTTCTATGGCATCTTCTTCACCTGAGATTCTCTCTTCTATTTCTTGTATTCTGTTGGTGATGCTTGCATCTGTGACTCCTGGCTAGGTTTTCTATCTCCAGTGTTGTCTCCCTATGTGATTTCTTTATTGTTTCTATTTCCATTTTAAGATCCTAGATGGTTTTGTTCAGTTCCTTCACCTTTTTTTGTTTTCCTATAATTCTTTAACAGATTTTTTGTGTTTCCTCTTTAAGGTCTTCTGCCTGTTTATTTGTGTTCTCTTGTATTTTTTTAAGGGAGTTATTTATGTTCTTCTTAAATTCCTCTATCATCATCATGAGATGTGTTTTTAAATCAGAGTCTTGCTTTTCTGGTATGTTTGGGTAACCAGAGTTCTCCTTGGTGGGAGAACTGGGTTCTGATGATACCAAGTAGTCTTGGATTCTGTTGCTTATGTTGTTGAGCTTGTCTGTTGCCATCTGGTTATCTCTGGTGTTAGCTGGTTTTGCTGTCTCCAACTTTGTCTTGTCCCTCCTGCAAGCCTATTTGTCAGCACTCCTGTGAGACCAGTTCTCTCTGGGAGGAATTTGAGTATGAAGAGCTGTGGTACAGGGTCATCTCTGGGATGCAGAGACCAGAAGGATCCTGACCCAAGCTGATCCTTGGTTCCTGTGTCTTGATGGCTCTGTGAGGGTCCCTCTTGGTCCAGGAATTTGAAGAGAAGTGGTGGTCTTACCTGTACTCACAGGCTTGTAGGCACTCTCAGTAGACCAGCTCTCTCCTGGTGCTACTTGTGTATGCAGCTCTGTGGCACAAGATCAGCTCTGGGTGCAAACAGAGACCAGAAGACTCCTACTCCAGGCAGCCCCTAGGTTCCTGTGTCCTGAGGGTTCTGGACAGGTTCCTCTGGACAGCAGTGGTGGTCCTACCTGCACTCACAGGCCTGTCCACACTCCTAGGAAGCTTGATACCTTCTGGTGCTATTTGGGTATGGAGTGCTGTGGCAAAGCCCAGAGATCATTAATGTGTACACTAGTGATAAGAATCAGTAGCTCTATTGTTGTACACTGGACACATCTTTAATTAAACTAGTTTGCATAATTTGGTTTGAAGCAGACTTTCTAATCTGCTGTGTGTCCCCTATTTCCAAATCCTAACTGATTGTACCATTTCTCAATTTAACATGCCTTTTGTCTTCTTTCTACTACTCCATTCAAATATCCCACTTTAGAGAGAATTTCCAGTGTACTGTATGGAAGTATCTTAAAATGGAGTACACTGCTTATCACAGCTTTTAGCTTACAGGGCTTAACTTGTACAAACAGCATGATTCCCACTAACATAATGGCAGGATGAGATATTCCATAATTAGGATATTGTACAGCCTTTTCAGATGATAGTATGACATAACTTTAAGACAAAATCATCAGTCGGAATGCTTGGCCATAGGGAGAGGCACTATTAGGAGGTGTGGCCTTATTGGATGATAGATATCTTCTAATGTTCAAGCAATGCCCAGTATGGTACACAGTCTCCTTTTGTTGCTTTCTGAGCAAGACATAGAACTCTCAGCTCCTCCATCACCATGTCTGCCTGAACTCAACCATGCTTCTTTCCATGATGAAAATGGACTAAACCTCTGAAACTGTAAGCCAACCCAGACTAAGTGTTTTCTTTCACAAGAGTTGACATGGTCATGGTGTCTTTTCACAGGAATGGAAGCCCTAAGACACTATGGTATAGGAGCTTGTATCTTTAATTTAGTCATGTTAATCTCAGTCAAAACCCTGAGAATATAATGTTGGTTTTCGTGTGTTGTCTTGTCTGCAGGTGGATGAGTGAAAAGTGGACACTTCCAAAAGTTCCCTTGGGACTCTCCTAATGATGATAATTACTTTAGAGTTGTAGACTCCAGTGGTTAAAGGTATTCAATGAAAATACTCCCCCAGGGACAGGGAAAATGACAACTGTGTCGGTCTCCTGAGTCCAAGGGACATATTTTAGGTTGTACTTTACCGAAGTTCTTATTTACCAATTGTTTTCCAAAGATTATCACACTGACAATGGATTTGTGGTGAAACTATCATCGTTAGGCATCATGCTCAATTAAGAATCTTAGTCTATGTAATAATCATCAAATTTTTGGTTATTTTTCTTTAACTAGAAAATGAATAAATGTTTATAAAAACATCCTTGTTATGAATTGTATCTGAGGTGTCCATCACAGGCTCATGTTTTGAATCATAGCAGATGATGATATTATTCAGGGAGTTTCTGAAGATTTTGAGACATGGAGCCCACCTGGAAGATTTCAGCCAGTAAGGGCTGACCTTTGAAGATTATATTCATTGCTTATTCCCTTTTTAAAATTTTAATTAATTTATAGCAGTTTGCTCTTTTCTTTTCTGCCTTCAAGCAGTCTCATAAAGCCTTCCCTATGCCTCTTCAAATTCATGGTCTGTGTTTTGCATTTGCCAGCATGTGAAGCCGCTACAAGGCATACTGTGGCAAATTCTTCCATATCTTTCCCACCATGACAGACTATGTCTGTAGGCCTAAAAAAAAATTATATCTCTAGTACATTGACATTATTTTTCTGTAAAGATGGGAAAATTAACTAATAAAATCCCTGTGGACAGGTTTTATTTCACATTCTTCATATAGTATGGCAAGATTGTTTTGTCCACAGAATTGACTTTTTTTTT
>JADRCC010175760.1:0-31108 GCA_019843855.1 Hylomyscus alleni | reverse complement strand
AAAAAAAAACCCATTACCCAAAATACAAAGTATAGAAACAAAGTATAATGTTAATGTTGCACGTGTTTCATATTTTAAATGTACACAAGGACCGTGAGTTATTGACAGCTTAATATGGTCTATGAAAGAGTTCATTGCTTTAAAGTATATGGGTTTTATGCCTAAAATGTAAAGACCAACCTAAATATTTTATGTCTGTGAGGCATTATACAAGGAATATCTACCAAAATATTTAAATATAATACTAAGAAATGGAATTGTTTAAGTTGAAGTTTTTCCTGGTGAAAGTAAATTTCATTTAAAATTTTAAATAAGATAACAGATTGTTTTAATATTGATATCAAACAGCACACACACATACGCACACCTCTTTACCATGTTTTATAACATATTTGAGAAGAAGTAAAAAACCAGCTTTACCTTTAGCACACAGTGATACAAATGTGAATAAACAGGGAAACTGCATAAAAGATTAGATGTGAATCCGTCTCACTCCTGCACATAAAGCAAGGAAGGAATCTATTTAACGGACAGGCTAATCTGAAAAGTTTAGGATGAAAGCTACTGAGAGTGTCTGATGATTGATGATGGCAGTAAAATTTTGGGATAAAAATGTATGCCAAGCATGGGGATGCAATGGTGGCCCTTGAGCTCCTAGTCCATCCAATATGTGATATGAGGTATTTTGATGGACTTGCATTCATTGCATGGTCAAAAATACAATTCTGTAGTTACCAGAATGATAGAAGACTTCCTCAACCAGAGTTCAGGGAATTCTTCACAGTCACAGACAAGCCAAGACAATCAAGGTCCAGTTGAGTAAGGAATAGCTTTCATAATTTCGTATGCTTTCTGATTTTTTTAATTGCATGGAAATATTAGGGATGAGTTTCTTTGCATATGCAATTGTACTAGTTATAGGTTAGTTGTACATTGAAATATAATATGATTTTCCATGCTCAATGGCACAGTACACTGAAGAATTATTTTCAGGATAAAAGGACAAAATGCAAACTCAAGAGAGTAGATGTAGAAGGGCTTGACATGTATGACAAGTATGACTAGATAAAAATTATATTGATTTTTAATTAAAAATTAAATTAAATTTAAAAATTGATATCACATGAGAAAGCTATCAATGCTGTCTTCCTTATATGAAATTAAGAAATTTTAATAAAGATTTATTTAAATTGCTAACTAGAAGCCAAAATACATTATTGGAAATTAACATATTGGAATTAGACAAGTTAAACTGCAAGGGACATTTAACTCAAATAGTTTGTTTCTAGTTGGTAAGGAAAAGAAACATCACAATATATATTATACAGAAGAGAGGATATCAACTTAGAAAACAATGAAAATAGGAATTATCAATAGACGCAGTTGGAAAGGTGTGTACCTTCAACTTAAGTGCCTTTTATTATCTGAAAGTATAATGCTATGAATAAGTACAAAAGTATGTTCAAGAGTATAATCCACTCTTTTTAATTATTTTTTTATTATTACCTGAGTACTGAAATGCAGAATAATAGTAGACACATAACTGAAAAGCATATAGACTTCTACGTAAGACATCCATAAATTAAATGAATGACCATGTTTCCTACATAATATTCCGTCACTGACTAAGTCTTGGTTGATGATGATTTTTTTCTAAAGTGTATTATGGCAAACTATCACCCATGGCTCCAGCCTCATGTTTAACTACCACATAGTTCCATGTACGAGTACCACTACAGCACTCCAGTAATTGTACAAATAAACTTTTAGACCTCCCTTGACTCAACCATTGGAAGCAGTCATTAAAATATACTCTAATGAAGCTACAACATACCCAAACTTATGGGGCACAATGAAAGCAGTCCTAAGAGGAAAACTGATAGCTCTGAGTGCCTCCAAAAAGAAACTGGAGAAAATATACAACAGCAACTTGACAGTGCATCTGAAAGCTCTAGAGTAAAAAGAAGCAAATTAACCCAAGAGGAGTCGAAGGTAGGAAATAATAAAACTCAGGGCTGAAATCAACCAAATAGAAACAAAAAGAACTATACAAAGAATCAACCAAACCAGGAGCTGGTTCTTTGAGAGTCAACAAAATGAATGAACCTTTAGCCAGACTAACTTAAGGGCACAGAGACATTATCCTAATTAACAAAATCAGAAATGAAAAGGGAAACATAACAACAAACAATGAGGAAATAAAAAAATCATGAGATCCTACCACAAAAGCCTAAACTCAACAAAACTGGAAAACACGAATGAAATGGACAATTTTCTAGACAGATACCAAACTTAAACGAAGATCAGATAAATGATCTAAACAGTCCCATATCCTCTAGAGAAATAGAAACAGGAACAGATGGGTTTAATGCAGAGTTTGATCAGACCTTCAAAGAAGATCTAATACCAATACTCCTCAAAATATCCCATAAAATAGAAACAGAAGGTACTCTACCTAATTTGTTCTATGAAGCTACAATTACTCTGATACCTAAACCACACAAAGACCCCACAAAGAAAGAAAACTTCAGACCAATTTCCTTTATGAATATTGATGCAAAAATGTTGAATAACATTCTGACAAACAGAATCCAAGAACACATCAAAATGATCGTCCATCATGATCAAGTAGGCTTTATCCCAAGGATGTGGGGATGGTTCAATATATGGAAATCCATCAACATAATTCACTGTATAAAGTCCTAGCAAGAACAATTACATAACAAAAGGAGATCTAAGGGATACAAATTGTAATGGAAGAAGTCAAATTATCACTATTTGCTTTTGATATGATAGTATACTTAAGTGACCCCAAAACTTCCACCAGAGAGGTCCAAAACCTGATAAATAACTTCAGCAAAGTAGCTAGATATAAAATTAGCTGAAGCAAATCAGAGGCCTTCCTCTACACAAAGGATAAACAGGCTGAGAAAGAAATTAGGGAAACAACACCTTTCACAATAGTTACAAATAATATAAAATACCTTGGTGTGACTAACTAAGCAAGTAAAAAATCTGTTTGACAAAAACTTCAAGTCTCTGAAGAAAGAAATCGAAGAAGATCTCAAAAGGAAAGATCTCCCATGCTCGTGGATTGGCAGGATTAATATAGTAAAAATGGTTATCTTGCCGAAAGAAATCTACAGATTCAGTGCAATCTCCATTAAAATTCCACATAAAACCAGATACATTGAAACTAATAGAAACTGGGGAAGATCCTCAAGCACATGGGTACAGAGGAACATTTCCTTAACAGAATACCAATAGCTCATGCTCTAAGATCAAGAATTGACAAATGGGACCTCATTAAAACTGCAATACTTCTGTAAGGGAAAGGACACTGTCAATAGGGCAAATAGCAACCAACGGATTGGGAAAAGATCTTTACCAATCCTATATCCAATAGAAGGCTAATATCCAATATATACAAAGAACTCAAAAAGTTAGACTCCAGAGAAGCAAATAACCTTATAAAAAAATGGGGTATAGAGCAAAACAAAGAAGTCTCAACTGACAAATACCGAATGGCTGAGAAGCACCTTAGTCATCAGGGAACTGCAAATCAAAACAACACAGAGATTCCACCTCACACCAATCAGAATGACTAAGATAAAAAAAAACTCAGGTGACTGTAGATGCTGGTGAGGTTATAGAGAAACAGGAACACTCCTTCATGGCTGGTGGGATTGCAAGCTGGTACAACCACTCTGGAAATCAGAATTGCAGTTCCTCAGGAAACTGAACATAGTACTACTTGAGAACCCAGCTATACCATTCCTGGGCATATACCCAGAACAGGCTCCAACATGCAGTATGGATACATGCTCCACTATGTTCATAGAAGCCTTATTTATAATAACCAGAAACTGGAAACAACCCAGATGTCCCTCAACAGAGGATTGGACACAGACAATCTCGTACATTTACACAATGGAATACTACTCATCAATTAAAAATAATTAATTTCTGAAATTCTTAGGGAAATGGATGGATCTGGAGAATATCATCCTGAGTGAGGTAACCCAATCACAAAGAACACAAACAGTATGCATTCATTCATAAGTGGATATTATCCCAGAAGTTCAGAAGCTTCGGTGCCCTATCGTACCCAAGATACAATCCAGAAACCACAAGAAATGCAAGGAAGACCAAAGTGTGGATACTACATTCCTTCTTAGAATGGGGAACAAAATACCCACGGAAGGAGTTACAGAGTCAAAGTGTGGAGCAGAGACTGAAGGAAGGGCAATATAGAGACTGCTCTTCCTGGGAATCTTTCAATCACCAAACCCAGACACTATTATGGATGACAGCAACTGCTGGCTGACAGGAACCTGATATAGCTGTCTCTTGAGAGGCTCTGCAAGTGCCTGACTAATACAGAAGTCGGTTCTCACAGTCATCCATTGGACTGAACACAGGGTCCCCAATGTAGGAGCTGGAGAAAGAACTCAAGAAGCTGAAGGGGTTTACAGCCTTTTAGGAGGAACAACAATATGAACTAACTAGTACCCTCAGATCTCCCAGGGACTAAACCACCAACCAAAGAGCACATATGGTGGGACTCACGGCTCCAGCTGCATATGTAACAGAGGATGGCCTAGTTGGTCATCAATGAAAGGAGAGGCCCTTTGTACCGGGAAGGTTTTATGCCCCAGTGTATGAGAATGCCAGGGCCATGAAGCAGGAGAGGGTGGGGTGGTAAGCAGGGGCAGTGGGGAGAGAACAGGATGTTATGTTTTTTTCATAGGGGAAACCAGGAAAGGTGATATCATTTGAAATGTAAATAAAGAAAATATCCAGTAAAATAAACTCTCTAGTTGTGTAATGCTGTTGGATCTTAGAGAAAGTGATTGTACAAATGTTCAATAACAGAGAGGTGCTAGTTCTAAGACTTGAAACATTAACTTTTACCAAAATGTGTCTTATCATTTCTTCAGTATCCATCATATTCCTATCTCTTCGCTCCATTAGACATGTGCATATAATTAGAGTATGAAATGGTGTTACCATTGCCAAGCCAGCTGGGATTATTAAGAAACTAGGTTTCCCACTAGGGCAGGTGACTATGGTCACTTTTAGGTAGGTGTTTCTAACAAACTAAAGAAGGAGAAGAGATACATGAAGAGTTTTAAAACAAGAGACCAATAAACATGAACTTTTTAATGAGGGGGATAAGGAGGACAGAGAGGCAGGTGCAGTCTGGACTCCAAAGAGCCTTTTCATTTCTGGTTCTAGGTTCCTATGAGGCATTTTTCTCTTTATAGTTCCAATTTTCTTAACAACAACAAAAACACTGTATTTGTGTGTGTTTTTAAGTTAATTGAAGTCATTTTATAATAGGCATATAAAATAGTCATTTTATAATAATTTTTTATAATAAGCAATCTTAATACTATGTAAGATCCAAAGTGAAGTTTGCTCCTCTGCTTTAGTATGTGTTAAATAATAAATAAGTTACAACTGTAAATAAAAATTGTTACCTCTGTGTGGTAAAAAAAGTTGCTTATTTGATTTTGCTTTAAATTTATATACTACCTGTATTTTCTGTGTTTATATGCTCAAAAATGTGGTAAACCTTTCTACTTATGATTTTCAATTTTTGTTAGGTCCTTGCAAAAATTAACCTATTTATTTTATAATGTGTCATCCCACCAAATGATGGGAATGCCTTTCAGAAGAGGTGAGAAACAGAAATTACCTTCAATAATGAAGTTGTTAATGAGGTTTCTTGCTCTACCCCATCAATAATATTAAGGAAAGCTGGCATATCATGTCCAAGTGAGTGGAACAAACTGTCATATGGCTTGCACAATGACAGAGTAAGATTTTATATGTTCTTAGGGATTTAATCCTTCTGAAACAAGATCTAGATGGACCCAATGTGAACTTCAGATCCTATACTCGCATCAGAATATTTCAGAAACGTTATGGAATTTTAATTCTCATTGTATCTTATTTTGCCATCTGTCAGACAAGTTCTGGGGGACAATCATGATGACTGCTATTGAGGAAAGAGCAGGGGCATTTCTTAGTTCAGAAAAAGTTCTTCAGAATTCTTGGTTATTCTAATTTTCATAATAATTTGATGCTTGTTCTCAATCATATCAACAAACAACAATAAATAACCAAGTAACCTAAATGTCATTCATACATAAAACAGTACTGGTATTTGTCAATTTCAAGTTTAGAGAGATACCAAGACATAAAAATTGTAAAGATGAGGATGGGATGATAAAAGCATAATAATCCAGGAGAGAAGGGAGATGGATCATCCAAGTGAGTCAACCCAGAAGCCTCCTATTTTAGAAGGAAGATTCTTACTTCTATTTTTACATGTTTAATATTTAATCATTAAACATAAAAGCAAATATTAGCTATGTTACTTATATTCTTTCATTTTCGGTCTGGGTGCATTGCAATCTTCCATTAATGTCATAAGAATTACATTTTAATCTTTAGATAGTTCAATATCATTTTTGGCGACTTCTAAGCTTCTCTTTCTTGTGAACGAGAAATGTGAACATCATCTCCCCTGTTATAAGAACAACAACCGATAACATTAACCCATTCTTTTATCTACCCACTTCTCTCTATTTAGTTATACAAAACATTATCTCATATTGAGGCTTATCACAATTGTGATTTATACAATTAACATGTTTGCATGCCAAATTTCTAAGCCCTTATTGCAGATCCCCGTTTTTGTTGCTACACCTTAATCACATCTTCAGCGTATCTAATACAGTAGGACATTCCACACAGATTCTGAACACCAGAAAAGCCATAGATTCTCTCTAAAGTCTTGTTTTTCCCTTGGTGACAATCATTTCTTTTAATGAAACTTGCAGTACAAGCTAAAAACTAGCTTAGTAAGGATATTTTGTGATCAAATAATCATTCAACTCTAGAATTTCTCATTTTGGGACCTACGATAAAAATGAGAACTTTAGAGAAAAGGTTGTTGCTTTGAGAAATCACATTGGTTTAGCATTTGATGTGATTTATTTTATAAAAATATATTTAATAAAATAGGTGGAAAGTAAAATGGTAATAGCATAACTGTAAATATAAAACATAGGAGGATATTGTAGGGTATATTAAAGCTATTGATAACCTGAACATCTCTTTTGTATATCCAGTGAGGGTAAAATTTTGAAAGCTGTGCTGTGCACATTGTTAGAACATTAGAATCTCAAAGTACACTGTCTTAGTGCAAGTTTTGGTTGAATGATATGGTATATGGCCAAAAGCAAAATGAGCATTATTCTTTTTAGAAAGGCATAGCTGTGGTAGTTAAAGATGCACTATCAAACTTAGCTATTAAAATGTATAAGAACTATAACCGATGTAGCTTCAGAATACAATAAGAGTAAAGCATCAGAGATTTACCTGTCTTTGTTATCATATTGGGTAGAGAAAAAGTTGATGAAGTCACATATTCTTATCTAGAAATATAAAAACTAAAACACAGGGAATAAGTGACAGAATGATAGTTATCAACACTTCACAAACCTTAAGAAATGAAAAGATCCAAACTTTAAATGTGAACATTCCTGCTCTATAAAAACAAAACAAAACAAAACAAAATAAAACAAAGCACCCAGTTAGACCAGTCTGTGAGAAATCACTGAAGATATCTTATAAGAAAAAAAGTGTTTAAAATAACAAATATACAAACTAAACTTCAGTATCTGTAAAAGCACAATTGGATGGTAAAATAAGGAGATAGTTAACCATAAAATCAGCAGAACTCCCTACACTCAGGCAAACGAGGCTGTGGTTGAAGAAGAGATAATTTGCCCCAATGGGAGCTGACTATGCTTTATGAACTGTTTCCAGTGATGCTGAAAAAAGTGTTCACCATTGACAAAAAGAGCTACGTATTTGTCTTATGATGCTTTCTACATTTAATTAACGGAAGAATATTTTAAAATACCAGTACCAAAATTTAGTAGGGGGCATACCCCTTTAACACATTCCCATATTTGGGCTAAGGCTACTTATAATACACTCATCACTGTACACGCTAATTCACTAGCCCTAATATTTAATTTCATTTTCTACTAGTATAAATTTGTTGATAAAAGATATAGCATAACTTAGTGTTCATGCTACATTGAATGACTACATTACTTTCTATTTCCTTTACTTAGTTGATATGAATATTTATCAACTGAATTTTTACCACTTGAAAATTCTCACTGAGAATTGAGAAAACTGCTATAAAAGTGATTAAAAATGAATACAGGTGCAAATATCTGCAAATAAGACAGATAAAACATTAAGACTCTTAAAACATTCAACATCTTAGCACAGTGTTGTGAAAATCAACTCTCTATTAGAAAAATAATATATACTCCATCCATGAAAGATCTTACTATTGATATATATTATTATATAAATTGTGTTGTGGTCATGTATTCAAGTGTCCTAGTGTGGTGTCCTAATGCTATGATACACTGACCAGAACTTAGTTGGGGAAGAAATGGTTTGGTTTTGCCTTACTGCTTACATTCTATCATGAATATGTCAGGGAAGGGACTCAAGGAAGGAAAAGCAGCAGAAACCATGGAGAAACATTTCTTGATAGCTTTTTCCACTGGGATTTCTCTGCCTATATTTTTTTACAGTGTATGACTACCTACACATAGGTGGCACCTCTCAAAATGGCCTAGCCCCTCCTTTATCAACTATCAATTAAGAAAGCACATGTTTGCTTTCAGATCAGTTTGGTGGACACAGTTTTTCAATTGAGTTTTTGTCTTCTCTGACGACTCTAAGTCGACAAGGAAACTAACCAACGTTGCTGAGAGTACTAAATTCATTTTCATTGGAAAGGCTGATATAAATATATATATATATATATATATATATATATCAGAAAAAATAACTGAAAGGATGAACAGAGAAATTTTATTGTGTTAAATAGCATAGGGACATAAAAAGCTTAAATTATACATGCTTAAAATTATTAAAATTGTTTGAAATAACTTTTGTCTACCCTCCACATAAGTCATGGCATAGGTCATCACACACATAACTCTCAAAATTCTGGATTTATTGGCTTTATGTAATAATTTTAGACCTAATATTTTATAACAAAAATATAAGTAAAACTTGAGTGTTTTATACTATTTTAATTAAAAGAATCTGTTCATGACTGGAAACAACCCAGATGTCCTTCAACAGAGGAATGGATACAGAAACATGGTACATCTACACAATGGAGTACTACTCAGCTATTAAAAACAATGAATTTATGAAATTCTTAGGGAAATGGATGTATCTGGAGAATATCATCCTGAGTGAGGTAACCCAATCCCAAAAGAACACACATGGTATGCACTCTCTGATAAGTGGTTATTAGCCCAGAAGTTCGGAATGCATAAAGTACAACCCACAAACCTCAAGAAACTCAAGAAAAAGGAAGATATTTCATTCCTTCTTGAAAGGGGGGAACAGAATACCCATGGAAGGAGTTGCAGAGACTAACTATGGAGCAGAGACTGAAGGAAGGGCACTCCAGCCTGATATAGCTGTCTCCTGAGAGACTCTGACAGTACCTGACTAATACAGAGGTAGAGGCTCACAGCTATACATTGAACTGAGTACAGGGTCCCCAATGATGGAGTTAGAGAGGGAACCAATGGAGTTAAAGGGTTTGCAGCCTCTTGGGACGAACAACAATATGGGCTGACCAATGCCCTCAGAGCTCCCAGGGACTAAACCACCAACCAAGGACTATACATGGTGGGACTGATTGTTATGGCAGCATGTGTATAGTAGAGGATGGCCAAGTTGGTCATCAAGGGGAGGAGAGGCCCTTGGCCCTGTGAAGGTTCTATGCCCCAGTGTAGGGGAATGACAGGGCTGATAAATGGGAGAGGATGGGGTGGCAGGCATGGGGAGGGGGGAGGCAACAGGGGTTTGTTCTTGTTGTTTTTGATTGTTCATTAAATATTATTTAGAAAATAAAATTTAAAAAAAAGAAAAGAAAAAAAAAGAATCTGTTCATAGAAAATAATTCATATGTAAAAGGCATGCACTAGAACATAGTATATACTGAATCTTACAGGCCTTTTTATTCTGAAAATTATCTCAGCTACAGAATTCTTCAAGGTCCACATTTGCTCTACACAAATATTTATTATTAAACACTAACCTACTGACTTTTAATCCATAATAATGTACCCTGAGCCGGGCCAGTGGTGGCGCATGCCTCTAATCCTAGCACTTGGAAGGCAGAGACAGGCGGATTTCTGAGTTCAAGGCCAGCCTGGTCTACAGAGTGAATTCCAGGACAGCCAGGGCTACACAGAGAAACCCTATCTCGAAAATACAAATAATAATAATAATAATAATAATAATAATAATAATAATAATAATTACAATATACCCTGAAAAGAAAGGTTTCTCAGCAAAGGAGGAAACCATCTGCCTCAGAATTACTTTATATTACATCACATATGGTATTAGACTCCACAGCATTTCTAGGTCAGGTACTGCTGTAGCCAGCAAATAACCTATAGTTGTTGACAACACCCCTTCATTATTCTCAATTCAACCATGGCCTTCAGTAAAGTCAATAACTTTTTATTTTAATCATGTTCTTAGAATGCAAGACCTCCTTATCAACATTTGTTGGAAGGTGGATGTCTCAATGGCATCTCCTTAACTTTCCTCAACCTTTCCTTAGTCTTGGAATTACCTTCTTAGTTTTTGTGTCCAAGAAACTGATACTCACATATTTCAGAAGCAGATAATGTATCAGATGTCTTGATTAAATGAATTACACATAACTTCAAAAATGAGTCCTGAGACCTGAACATTATAGAGTAGGTCAAAGCTAATAATTCTAAAGGTTCTAAAGGAAAAGATATGTGTGTGTGTGTGTGTGTGTGTGTGCACTCGTGTGCGTGCACATGCAAAGCATACATGTAATCAATATACTGGTCATTATAATCTATAATTTGCCTTTATGATTTGTTTAAAGTTATATATAAATATTAGTTACATATATCAACTATGGGAGCCTTGGAGAGATTTTATAAGGGGTGAAATATTTGTTTAAACTTTTTTGCTCTGACCTTAACCTACAAAATAGCTGTACTTTGAATTTTGGCTGAAGATGCTTCTAGGAAACTTAAAATATACCCTGTGTTATAAATTTCAGAAATCCTTTCACCGTTCATTTAACTTTCAATTTTTTTACTATCTGCTCTTGTTAATCTGCTTTGCCTAACAGTTGACTTCACATTTCCTAACTAGAGTCTCATTATTTTCATCACCTATATATGTAATCCATATACTTGTTACATATAGGATTCTTTTGACTTATAAAATTTATATGATGTGTTTTCTCTTCTCCTGAACAAAACCAAGGTAGTGCAACATGTTTTGGAAGAACTTATGCTACCTCTGCTTGGGGAGTAAGGATCCACATTCACACAACTGTCAGATGGCTTTGGAGTCATTTAGCTCATTGAGTGACCCTCTCCTTCATAACATAATACAAGAACATAGAATTCTGCTGACAAATTAGAAAAACTGTATGGGATACATATCTCATGTGTGATGCTGCTCTCCGTAGAGGCATTGTGCTGATTTTGCTATCACAGCAGTCACAGTGAAAAAGAAGCCAAGAAGAGGAAAGGTCTAATGGGGAAAGCTCCAGGCTCTATAAATATTGTTTTGGAAAGTTTCCAAAGCAAGTTGTTAATTCTATTTTCAATTATTTTTAAATATTACATATCTGTTGAAATTGAATGCTGAAAATGTTTTATCCAAATATAGAGAACTTCCATGTAATGCCAAAATGATGAAGAATACAAGATTAGGAGTCCAGTCAATATAACCCAGTTATGCCCTTTCATTCTGGCATTGAGACAGTCAGTAGATTTCTCCTTTTAGGGAAGTAAGAAAAAGACCCAGACCCTTAGTGATAATATGGAGCTGCACACATGTTCCATTGAGAATGCACACTGAGGTTAAAAGAAGGTTATTATTACGACAGGGAAATGGAGAATGCTACAGATTAGAAATACACCAACAAATGGAAAACTGACAGGCTCTAGCCAGTGGCAAGCAAGCTGGCTCTGAGTCCAACAAGAGACACTACCAGTAAGACACTTCTTTCTTTCATATACTCTTACTACCAATGAAGCTAATAGCACTAGACCAAGTAAAGGCAACTTCTAAGGAAACCCCCATGTATTTCAGAAAATAGATTCCTGACCATCCCATAGATGTGAGGTTAATGAAGCATAAGTACAGGAACTTTTGGCAGCTGCAAGGACAAAAGGAACTTAGTATAATTGACAACACTCAATTCATGTGGAGGTCAGAGGGCAGCAATGCTTGCCAAGTCACTAACAGAGAGCAGACAGACAGTTAAGGTCAATTACCAACAAAGCTCAAGTCAGAGATGTGAGGAGTGGGACTTTAACCACTCCTGAGTGGACAGTACATGAATAGGTCAGAATCATTTCTCTGGTTGGGCTAGTGGTGCAGGTTTAGAGCATAAGAACCCTGTATTTACTCACCCCATTATAATGAAAGCTGACACACAGAACCAACTAGTCTTATAGGAATTGGCTTATCCTTTGTTGCATATCTGCCACATATATGCAAAAACCTGTAGAAAAAGAAATTGAAATGCTTTTCTTCTTTTGGGAACTCCTTCTGCTCTGGGGTATGCTGTGTACTTTTTAAAAATTTCCCTTTATCTTAATTTTACACATTACCCTAATATCTCTTCATAATTCTGGCCCTTGCTTTTCTATTTTACACTACTGTCTTGGTCTTTAATCTTCATTGCTATGAGACAACCAATTCAGAAGCCACTGTCCACAAATGACCTTTAGTGACCTGGGTGTCTGGAATCCCAGGTTTCAGATTAAAGCACAACTAGACTAAGAAAGGTCCTGTGAAATAATGATAATAATAATAATAATAATAATAATAATAAACTTTCACTGTAATAAACAGAAATCTAGGAAATTTTAATAGCTATATTAAATATATTTAATATATTTAATAGATTGTTTTAACATATAGTAGATATATCAATATGAAGAGTATAATCGTGGCTTCTACCTTAGAAGGGAAACAGTGTATTCCCTCAAGGAGCAGGTAATCTTTTATAAGTCTCCATGGTCCTTTGTGAAATGACAAAGTATGTGGTAGACAGAGTTAATGAGATTTGGGATATGCAAAGTTATCCTCAGAGTCAGTAGAGACATGAAGGAAAAGTAATATGAGAAGACTTTTAAAAAAACGCCTTTGAGAAAACTAACCTCAGTGAAGCTGCTACAGGAAAGAAGCGATTCCAGAGACAGCAGTTAGTGGGTTGCAGGAAGCTTAGGGCTAGGAATCCACATGTCCAATTCATTGCTTCATACCCAGACCCAATACAGAAAAGCCCGATATTAACTTTGAGTTCTGTCGTTGCCCAAGAAAATTGGTCCAAAGCTATAACCTACCTTGAAAGCTTATTATGTCTGTTTTAATTCTGAAAGAACCAGAGATCTCAATGGAAATATGTACTAAGTAATGCACAGATTAATCAAAGACAGGTTGAAGGCGTGACACAAGTTTCATCTACTGCTTCTGTTTACTTTAGTGTGCAGTGGTGATTTCTTACTCAAACCTTGCATTAGAAAATGACACGTAATTATGAGTGACCAAGTTCCTTTCCTGTAACAATTTAAACATCTAGGATAGAACAAAAATCATTGTTTCCAATGTGCTTGGTTTTTTTAAGTATTGACCAAATAAAACACATAGAAAGCACTAATGGTGGCAGAATCTAAGTCCCAGAGAGTACCTACCATGACTATGGTCTTTTCACTTGGACTCAGAAACACTCATCATACAGGAAGTGATCAAATATTACTTCAAATGTTGATCTTATTTTACTCCCTAGATCTGTGTTTCCATTAAGTTTTTGTTTCTCTCTGACTCCAGTGAAAGTTTGTCTCAGTAATTGCTTTGTTAATGGTAAGGCATTTATTTCTTGATACTAGGAATCTTTATATAGTTTTAAGTCTTCTAAAAGCAATGTTTCCTAGTGATTTACCTTTAGTGTATCCAAACTAGAGAGCACCTATAAGATTCTAAGGATGCTATTTCAGTACAGCAGATATGACTTCATTAACATATTTTATTTGCAAACACTGGGCTGGTTAGTACATAGTTTGTTAAAATAAGTGTAATGTTACTGATCCAATATTATAGAATGAAGATCATGCTATGAATACAGTGAGTATCTAGGAATGTAAAGGGGAAACAAGTTACCATTTTATCTCTCCCCAGACTTCAGTCAAATGTGTAATGTTCAACAGATAATCCTCAGATAATTTTGAAAGTATTTGTAAAATAAATTGAAAGGTAGTACTTTGAGAAATATCAAAAAGAAAAATAGAAATTGTCATTATTAAGTTTTCTATATTTATATGTTGTTTTGAATTATGGTAAAGGGTAAAAATGAAGTTTTTTTTCCTGCCTAGTTAAAAATACAGATCCTCTCTATATAGTGATATCAGTAAAAGTTAATACTTTTTTATTAGTAATGTCAAAAAACTATTTACCCTGTTACCTTTAAAAGGACTTCATATTTAGAATCAGTTATTATATAATGCTGCCTATGTTCCCTTTGTAAGAGTTGAGATGTCATGTATTCTATGAATGGAGAAGCAATTTTTGTTCAGCAATGATAACTGCCTTAGATCATAGTTTCCTCTTTAAACTTGCAATTGAAAGGCAGAACTAGCTTTTATTAAACAAAAATTCCTTTACTAGATTTAACTATCCTTTGGTTCTTATTTTGGAAAGTGTTTTATGTACCAGAATGATACAGTGCATTCCATGTACTTACTTCAAATGACATTCTGAAGGCCTCAGCAGTGTTGCCTCTTTTTCAATATTATTGTCCTCTTATTATTTCATAATAGAATTTGATTTTAGTGGTTTGTCAGGTGATTTGATTTGAATTCTAAATATTTTCACATACCTTGTCAAAAATGTAAAACATATATGTGTGGGTCAACAGTGAGCAAAACATTCAATTGTCTGCTCAGAAACACTGTATTCTCAAAAGAAAAGGAAAGGAAGAAAGGGGATAATAGGAAAATCAAAAAACTCAAGTAGCAATATGGCATATCTACCATAGATATTTACTTTTACAGGAACTGCTCCCTAGACCAATAATAATATCCTCTTTCAGTATCAAGCTAGATGTAGGCCACCCAGACTTCTCTCTTTTCATTTTGACAGAAAAAGAAACGTAGATTGGAATGTAAGACACGTCCCTAAAGTCATCAGATTTGGAGCCCTGGAAAGGTTTAGTCACTTCACCTGGATATCAAAACAGGCCTTTGCTAAGTGCAGGGTACTGTTTCTCAATATGACTGGTAATGTCTTCCATATGTGATGAGAAAATTTTATTAGAAATTTTATCAAAGCTGGTATAGCTGCAGTTTCTTTTATCATAGACTTTTAAATAATATTAAAAGAGTCTCTGTATTATTCCCTGTATTTACATCTTAAACTTATAATCTTGTGTTCTGATCACTGAGTCACTTATCTTATAGACTGACAAGTTACAGGATTATACAAGTGTGTGGCCTGAAATTCATTAAAAATTTACCAAAAAAGTAAGGATCATTTCATTTCCTGCATCAGTTAACACCAACCTGCTCACTTCAGATACATTGTTGGATGAATTTCTCCACTGTCCTGAATATAAAGGTGCCCAGACTTCAAAACAGTTCCATAAAACTTTAACCAATAGCTGAAAACTGAAATAATCAATGTTATTTTTAGAAGCTGTTTTAAACATTTTATTTTTTAAAATTCACTTGTCCCAAAAAATTTTGTTATTTGCATGCCTCAAACTAGAAATAACAGAAGAAGACTCCAAATAAAAGAAAAAAATAAATATAATATATGGCTCAAATTTGGATTGGGTGTGAAAATACTAGTAGTACGGAGTAACAGGAGGATGAGTCCAAACTACAGAAAGTCTTCCAACTAGTGAAGGCATCAACTTAAAACTCATATCATACAACAAGGGAGATTAACTTAATGGCCCAAAAAGAACAATGCTGCTTTAGAGCATGTTCAATCATGTTTATTCAGAGTCTCAAACTAGCAATACACAATAGGATGGAAATGAGGCAACCAATGAAAAAAAAGGAAAGATAGACAGAGACAAAGAGAGACAAAGACAGAGAGATACAGAAAGACAGAGAAAGACACAGAGACAGAGAGGAACAGAAAATCATTTCTTCATGTATCTGTAGCAGTAAAGAACCATTGTAGTAGTGTTTCCTCACAACAGATCTGTAGCTCTGTGTCTTTAGTCTTCAAGTTACTCCTGCCTAATAGAAGATTGGAACATGTCAGTTTCAAAAGCACCTGCTATGAGTGTGATTAAGTAATGACTCATCACAGATATGAGTACCCATCTGTGTTTTCACACAGAAAAAAATCAAAAGAAAAAAACCTGACAAAACGAATTTAAGCTCAAAGACAAAATGAGTGCTACATCTGCAATGAAGTCAAGAGACAAATACAGTAAATAAAATTCCAGGACATTAATGAGTATGTCACTATTAATCTATCATAATCCTATTCATGTTTTAGATTAACTGACACAATAAAAGATAGGGTCTTCTGGCTTGCGTTTTTTAAGACAACCCATCTTCTAACATTCTGAAGCCCTAACTGCTCTTAACTTCAGGTCTGGGGGATCAGCTTTTTGTTAATTCTGTTCTGATGATGAATCAGAAGGTCATGGTGGTGTAAGCATACAGCGAAGAATGAAAGAGAAGAGAGAAATTTGGCTCTTGAATACAAAGTAAATGAATTTTAAAATATCTAGAGTAAATTATTGAGGAAATCTGGGCCACAGTGAGGAAACCTGTGAACAATAGGAATAGGTATGGAGAAAAAAGAAGAAACCCATGGGAAAGACACAAAAATATTTTTAGCAAAGTCATGCAAGAAAACTTCTCAAGTCTAGAAAAAAAAAAGATGCTGATCAAGGTCAAATATAATACCAAATAGAAAAGGTTAGAAAGGAAATCCCCAATGAATTGATACACTATAACCAAAAACTAAATATACATAACAAATACAGGTTATTAAAAGCTTCAATGGAAAAGAAACAAGTTACATATAAAGGCGGACAGATTAGAGTAACAACTGATTTGTTAATGGACACTGAAAGCCAGATATGAATGGATGGATATACTACAAGTCTTAAAGACCAGACAGCAGCCCAGCTTTATCTATGTAAAATAATTACTAATTATAATTAAAGGAGAAATAAACATATTTTGTGGTGAAAACAAATTTAAACAACTTATGTGCACCAGTTCAACTAAGAAGGCACCAGACAACACCAATGGCCCAGTCTCTAAGATTCCCAAGTGGTAAATGGAACCTCAGAAAGCTAAAAATTTTTTGTAAGGCAAAAGACACAGTCAATAGGACAAATTGGTAACTTATGAATGGAAAAAAAACTCCAGTAACCCCACATCTATAGAGTGATAATATCCAAAATGAATAAAGAACTCAAGAATATAACCACCAAAAAAACCCCAAACAACCCAATAAAAAAATGGGGAATAGAACTAAACAGAGAATTCACAAGAGAGGAATTTCAAATGGCTGAGAAGCATCTAAAGAAATGTTCAAAGTCCTTAGTGATCTCGAAAATGCAAATTAAAATGACCTTACACCAATCATAATGGCTAAGATCAAAACCTCAGATGACAGCACTTGCTGGTAAGGATGTGGAGAAAGAGGAACACTCCATTGCTGGTGGGTTTGCACACTAGTACAATCATTCTGGAAATTAATCTGGCAATTCCTTACAAAATTGGAAGTAGACCTACTGAAGACCCAGCTATACCACTCTTGGGAATATACCCAAAAGATGACTCACCATCCCAGAGAGACATGTGCTCCACTTAGCTTATAGCAGACTTATTTGTAGTAGCTAGAAGTTGGAAACAACCCAGATGTCCAACAATAGAAGAAAGGATAGAGAAACAGTGGTACATTTACAGAATGGAATACTATTCAGCTATTAATAACAAGGACATCATGAATTTTGCAGACAAATGGATGGAACTAGAAAATACCATCCTGAGTAAGGTAACCAAGACCAAAAAGGATATATATATGGTATGTACTCACTAATAAGTGAGTATTAGACAAAGAGTACATAATACCTAGGATATAACACACAGAATTTAAGAACTGTAACTAACAGAAATGCCAAGTGAGGATGCTTTAATCCCATTTCATGGGGAAGAAAATAATCATATGAAGCAGGGGGAAGGGACAATTTGAGCAGAAGGGAGCAGAAGGGGAAAAGAGAAACAGGGTCGCATATGGGGTGGGGGACAGAAGAGAAGTTCAAAGGTTCATCAGAATGAATTGAAATATGCAGCCTCAGAAGGTGGGAGGTGGGGAGACCCTCTAAAAAGTACCAGAGACCTGGGAGGTGAGAGAATCTCAAGACTCAATGGGAATGACTTTAGATGAAATGCCCAACAGTGCGGAGTGGGAACTCAAAGAATTAACCTCCAGTAGATAGACAGGGCCTAAATAGGAGAGATGATCTGACCAACCCTTAAGTCAAAACTTCTGACCAGGAAGTGTCCCTGTCTATAAAACTTACAGGTTAAAAATGGAGAAGAGTCTGAAGGAAGGGCAATCCAGTGACTGGCCCTTCTGGGCTGGGGATCTAGCTCACCAAGGCCTGACACTATTACTGATGCTGTGATATGCTTGTAGGCAGGAACTTAGCATTAGAGAAATAAGCCATGTGTATTTTTATTTTTGTATAGTCTCTCTCCTTTCTCTTTCCCTTTTTCTCTCTATCTCTGTCTCTGTTCTCTCAGTCTCTTTCTCACTCACTTCCTTAAATAAATGCATACACAAACACACATAAAATAGCACCTAACTGTATAATAGGATATATGATTTAGATTTGTATACTTATTTATAATCTGTTATTTTGACAATGAATGGCAGCATAGCATAAAATGCATTCTGAAAACTGATTCCTGCTATGTAATAACACATATATGTCTATTTTTATAATTACACATGCAGCATATATTAAATTTGTCAATTTAATTGTAAATATAGATATTTATATGTACATGTGCTAAAATTAAATATATGTATTACACCTATCTATAGCATGCAACTATGTAACAAAAGAAATATAAACCTAGGCATAAATGAAGTACTTATACCAGATAATGGCTATCTATCAAGAAATGCCCTGGTAGAAGACCAGGCATTTACAGGTAAGTAAAATCAAAGGTTAGATTTCAAGGTGGTAAAGTGTTATCAAATATAAATCCAGAAGTAAATCATAAATAGATAGCAGTGTCTGATGAATGATAGGATATTATTAATCAAATTATATGTGTTTAGCATCCTTTTTCAGTATTCTTATAAATCAATATTAGCCTTAGTTATGTTTTTATTAATTAATTATTTCATTTATTTACATCCCAAATGTTACCCCCTCATAGTCCCCCCTCACAGAATTCTTCTCCATTACTGCTTCTTTCGACTCTGAGAGGATGTCCCCCTAATCCCTACCCTGGGAAATCAAGTCTCCATAGGATTAGGCATATCATCTTCCTCTGAGTCCAGACAATGCAGCCCTCTGCTCCATATGTATCAAGGGCATCGGAATATCCTGTGTACTCTTCATTTGGTGGCTCAGTCTCTGGGAGCTCCTAGGGGTTCAGGGTAGTATAACATGGATATGGAACTTGAAGAGACCACCTCCAATAGTCAGACAGGACCCCCAGTAGAGGGATGGGGACACCAACATACCTGTAAAACTTTTGACCTAAAGTTGCTCCTGTCTAAAAGAAATGCAGAGACAAAAAAGGAGCAGAGATTGAGGGAAAGGCAGACCAATTACTGGGCCAACTTGGGATCTAGCCCATGGGCTGGTACCCATTCCAGATACTTTTTTATTGATGCTAGGTTGTACTTGCACACAGGAGCCTAGCTTGGCTGTCCTCTGAGAATCTCTACCCAGCAGCTGACTGAGACAGATGCAGATACAGCCAAGCAATGGATGGAGGTCGGGACCCCTTTAGATGATTTAGGAGAAGGATTGAAGGGACTGAAGGGGATGGCAACCACAAAGGAAGCCTTAGTTATTCTTACCCACCTCATACCAGCAGAAAATCTTTCATTCCTCAGAGAAAAATGACTGGCTTCTTTAGAAAGATAAAAATCTGTACCAACCATCTCTAATGACAGGGACAATTAACCTAATGGAAAGGGGATAAAAGAATCTAAAGTTGCCTTTTCTTCTCTAGTCATCCTCTTATTAATTATCTTAAACTATAAACATTGAATAATTATTATCTCACATATTTAACATCCACTTTCTCACAACTACAGAACTAAGTCTCAAAGATACAGGCACTGGCTTGGTGAAAATCTACAAGGTTCATAGTACTGTAAATCAATCATTTAATTTTTTTGTTAAAATACACACATCCACCCAATGGAAAGCATCTTGACAGTTCTCAAAATAATAAATATCTATCAATTCTACCTCTGGAGATAGAGCAAGATAATTTCAAGCAGAGATTGAATGAATGCATATTTGCATACTTATTTTAGGGAAGTATTGTTCAGAACAAACAAGATGTGTGCGTGGAGGGGGATGCTCACTGACATATTCATGGATCAGCGAAATTTGGTATACATAGAAAATGAAATATTTGATCTTTAAAAAGGAAGGAAATTGTGACTCACACTGCAATGTAGACAAAAGTTGGAAATATGCTGAATGAAATAAGACAGATACAAAAGGGTTTTGTGGGGCAAAGAATGAGCCTAATATTCAAAATTGCCTAATCCCAGTAATATAAGGTAGCCTATCAGAATCACAGAGACAGAAAGTAGTGCAGGGGTTTCTAAGAAGCAGTGAAAGACAAAAGGAAATATTATTTACAAGCATAGTTTGACTTTGAGAAGAAGTTTCAAATGCATATTTATTTTCCTTAGTGTGTATGTTTGGGTGTCTACTCATCTGAATTTGTACTACGTAGGCATAGGGGCCTGCACACACCATAAAACAATGTTGGAGCCTAAAGCAACTGTAGTTATAGGAAGTTATGAGATGTACGTAGGTTCTGAGAAACACTGTTCCTCCACAGGAACAGCAAATATGCTCAGTTACTGAGTCATCTCTCAAAGCTCTGTGATTTTGTTCTTGGAACCAAATTTGAAAATAAAATCTATATCATTTCCAAAAAACTACAAGGTGATAGCAGAAGGCATTTTCATAAATGGCAATTTTAGTATTTCCTAGATATTATTCTTTCATTTGTTTGTAGTCCAGATCCACTGAGAAAACTCTTTTAATCTAAATCTCCTCTATATCCTATCTTCCTTTGATATCTTGACTACTTCCTTGGTTGATACATCACTATTAATTAAAAATAAGGTTGCATAGGTGCAGATAAAATTTCAATTAGCAATTAATAGTAACTGTTAATGAATTAAAACTTTAAAAAACCCTAAGAAAAACTCATTTATTAATGTGGTTTTAATTAATAATGAAATTTAATTTATATTAATCAAAAGATTCAGAGTTATTTAGAGCAGTGTTCATCAGGCTCTGCCAGAAGTTTTTCTCTTTTGTTCATACTGTGTCTTTTATGGAGTTTTAATAATGATCTCATTTTAGCTTATATCAGTATAAATGAGCACACATATTTGGTCACAAACATACCATCAGACATTAACAGCATGTTCCTTCATTTTTATGTTCTTTTCCTTGCAAAATTTCTGATGAATGTTCTGGTGATAATGTCACAATTTCATCAGGGACCCTTCACAAACGTTCTTCAAACAGTAGAATCTTTTTCTCCAATTCTTTACAAGTTGCCAACAATTATTAACCTCCTCCAATAAAATTATTTTTCTATTTGTCTGACTCACTAATGACTCATAGTTTCTGTCCAACTGCAAGACATGTTTCCTACTCCCCGTTGCATATATATGAGTGGATGTGTGTACCAAAAGTCCAATTATATCAATGGATTGGATTAGGCAAATTCCTAATACAGAGATTTTAGAATTTGTAGTGTGATTTAGCCTACTGTCATCTACAACTGAAGCATTTTTCTTTTTGAGTAATACTTTTTATTAGATATTTTGTTTATTTCCATTTCGAATGTTTTCCCCTTTCCAGATTTACCCTCCAAAAAAAGCCATTCCCTCCCCCCTTCCCTCGCTCACCAACCCACCCTCTCCCACTTCCTGGCCCTGGCATTCCCCTACACTGAGACATAGAGCCTTCACAAGACCAAAGGCCTCTCCTCCCATTGATGACAGACTAGGCCAACTTCTGCTACCTATGCAGCTGGAGCCATGAGTTCCACCATGTATACTCTTTGGTTGGTGGTTTAGTCCCTGGGAGCTCTGGAGGGTACTAGTTAGTTCTATTGTTCCTCCTATGGGGGCTGCAAACCACTTCAACTCCTTGGGTCCTTTCTCTATCTCCTTCTATATGGAGAACACTACCAATTCCACCCAGAATATTAGTATTCTGACAGTCTATGTGTCATAACTTGTGAATGAAACTACTTCCCTTCACATACAGGGATTCTTTATTTTCTTCTCAACCTTCACCGTTAATTCTCATAGTGTTCATGGTTTAGAAATTGAATTGAACTAGCTAGGTCACAGTGATCTTGGATAATGGCATCTGTGTTTTACTCACTTGACAGAATAAATATTCTGAACTAGAAGAACAACAGTGGCCTCAGAACCTGCAGCAGAGGGTCCTAGTTTCAGAAGTCATCTTGGTTTCCTTTTTCAAAGCTCTTCACATAGATGATATGTTTTCAGCATCAATTGTTATTTCCGACTATGTTTTTCAAGGCTTGGGTACTATGATGAATCAGAAAGAATTATGCTACTTCTCTTCTTTTGTACTTTTGTCTGTCTTTCAAAGTTTTTGCCATAGCCTTGCATATGGTGGACAAGATCTGTACCACTGAGCCCCAGGACCAAATTTTCTGTTTTCTAGTATATCACAATCAGTTACCAGAGAATCTAAGACATTCTAGTAACTGCTTAGAGCAAAATTTCAAACCAACTTTATTAAGCATGGGGCTCCAATATAATCAAGAAATTGAGATATTTATCTTTGTCTTCCACTAGCTATAAAGTTATTTAAGATTCAAGGCAAAAATTCTTTAGACACTATTATAGTTCTGTAGATTCTGAAAATGAAGTTGATCTGTGCTCCTGAAATGAAGGCTGATGCCAGACTCATGGTCACTGAGTCCTGAATGGATTATTAGTTAAGGGCAGGTAGATATTACCCCTGAATTGGCCCTAAATTATCATATTAAGTAGTTGTATGGAGCAAGAGTAGGGAGAATTTACCACTTATAAATAAGCAAGAGAAAAGGGGATTAAGACATAAGGGATGGGAGCATGGAAACTATTTATGCATGTGGTAATATAGATAATTAGTTTTTAAAGATAATGCATATAGCTTTCTTCTTTGTAACTTATTGGTGACTTTACGCATTGTTACAGAAAACTCAGATCTATGGTCTTTGTTAGACTGACTTCTGTTTAATATTTTTTGTTCTATAATCTGTCTATACTGTCTATACAGAAAACTCAGATCTATAGTCTTTGTTAGACTGACTTCTGTTGAATATTTTTTGTTCTATAATCTGTCTATACTGTCAATTTTAACATTATGTAAATTATAATTTCTAAGCTAATTTTTTCTTATAAAATGTTTGGTAGAGGTGAAAATTTAGAAAAGTATTTGCATATGTAAGATACAGTCTAAGAATGGAGATGTCGCTGCTGTGTGTTCCTCACTCACCTTGCCTATATTTTCTTGATATTTAACAATTAGGGAGGTACGCACAGATGACCTTTTCCATTTCTCCACAATAGTCATTCTCTTATGAAATAATTCTATCTATCTTATCCAGAATGTCAAATCGGAATGTTTTCCCACATGCCCTGTGATTATAAATATTCCTTCAGAGTGTACAGCATGAGGTTCAGAGAGAAGAGAGGGGTGAGGTAGGAGTTCATGTCTTGAGCAGTGGTCTTCAGTGGTTGTTTCGAGACTCATACAAAAGGCTGTGAACTGTGAAGGTTTTGGAAGCTTCTTGCACTGACCTATCATTTAAAGCGGGTGGAAGCCTTATGGGAACAGTTATATGGTTTCAGGAAGGAAATGCTAAATTAAATGTTTGACCTGATAGCTTAATGGCATCACTCCAAAAACAGGAAATCTGAAATATAAAGGACACACAAAGCAATTAAGTTTATTTTCAAAATACCTTACATTTAAAGGTGACTCTAACTTTCAGAAGTGATTAGGGCATAAGCATTTGGATGCAGATGTATCATTAATAATTATATGGTAATGCTCCAGTTGGTGCATAAACACATGATTCTTGGGCACTGGGTATAAATGAGGCATAAACAAGCACATCTGGAATGTTCTCGATACATAGGAGGTTGATTGATTGATAATAACAAATGGATCATACCTGGCCATTTGAACTAATTTAGAAGAGAAGCCAGCTGTAAATAGGCTATAAGGACAAAGCTGTAATATTAAGAGTAATTAATGAAATAAGTTTCAGTAGAGTTTTGAGAATGGAATTGGAAGCCTTTGTAGATGGCAAGAAAACAGATTTTTCTCCCTAGACATAAGAGTTTGAAGAATTAACTTTTGTCTGTATAAAAATTCATTCTAGGCAAAGTATTATGTAAACTCCTAAAATATAGTGGAAGATATATATTTTTTATTATATTTATGAAGAACACATTCCTGTTGCAAGGTAGATTGAAATATTTTTTAGCTTAATCACATTAAAGTTAAGAAATAAAAACTCTCTCCACTGGAGTAGTTTTATGCTTCAAGGGAAAAATGTTTGAACATGAAATTTTATAAAGCCTATGAAAAATGTACTAAATTTTAAAGACAGAAACTGTGAACAAGTGTCAGTAGCCATTAACCTCTTCTTATGCATCTGTGGATAAAGGTGTTAGCATTTCCGAGTGTTACTGGTGTTGCTAAATGTGTCTCCCTCACAGGAGATGAGTTTAGTCCACAGCATGAGCTGACCTTCCCATGAGCTGAAAGTGGGTTGCAGTCACACTGTCCCATGAGTTGACTGTGGGTCGAATTCGCAGAACCACTCTTGGTCTGCTTCAGCATGACCGGGTCACCATCTGCCTTAAAACTTTGCATTGCAATTCACATTTGTTTCACTTACAGAGTCTTGGCCATGGTGCTAAGAGCTAAATGCCCAAACTTTATGAAAATAAAGAACTTAATCATGCAGTTCTTCATCTAATCTCTTTCCCTGGTTTTCAATAATGAACTTCATAGTTGGTAATTATTTAGAATAGAATATACATTGAGATTTAAGTACGTTTTCTAAATATTATGGTTCTTTGAAACATTCATTAAGTGGTTATATTTTTCTTGCTACCCATATTAGTTTATCAATAACTCCTTTCTATATTGTTCTTTTTCAATGTAAAGAAATACTCCTTAGCTATCTAAGTATCTCATATTTATCATGATAATTATGGACCAAATGTGGTAGCATATGTTTAAATAACAGCTCTTAGAATATGGATAAAGGAGAACCCAGGATTTAAGGACATCTTCAACTAAGTTAAGGCCAGCCTGAGCCTGTTTCAAAACAAAACAAAGCAAAAAACTAAATAAAAATAATCTCAGAACAATATAATGATACAGAACTATTTTATTGATTCCAAATTTGTATTTTCTCTTAACAATGATTGCATCAGGTAAATATCTTAAGCCACTTGTTTGACATACAAATCACAACTCAAAGAGATTAGTGACACTTCTTGGGAGGTACTTACTTGAACCTGTAACTTTTGACTTCAACTTAGAGATTAAAATGATCTTTTAATTAGATAGCCTTTTTGTTTGAAATGGTTTCTTCATTTTAAAGTGATTTCAACAGTCATTTAATTATTGCTTTTTGGTCAACAAGTATATATACATGTTATATGTTATATATATGTTATATGTGATATAATATATATATGTATATATAATATATATACACACTTGGGTAATAATATATATGTACACTTGATAATATTTCACCTTAAATGAATGCTTAATTGAATCATAACCTATACCAGTGCTGTTAAGTATACATTTGCGTGTATGTGTGCAGGGTGTAGAGAATGCCAAACTGTAGAGACTATATACATACTTCTGCTTTTGCTTTTCTACTATTGTCAACATTGACTTATATTTTAATATAAATTATGTGCTATTATACTTCATGACACTGTTAATGTGCCTTTTGCATATTTGGTCTATAGTCATATAAAATAATAGCTATTATATAATTTGGTCTTTATTTAGCTTATGGAATATGAAAATTACAAAGGAAAAATATATATAAGTAGGTATAATTGTTCACTATTAGAAAAACATGGCGTTTTAGTTGGGCTTTCCATTGCTGTGAAAAGGGTATTATGACTGACCAGCTTGAGGAGAAATGATTTATTTCAGCTTATAAGTGTTGGGCTATTTACTCCATTGCTTAGGATGGTAAGAACAGGAAAGGGGATAATATTTAAAATGTAAGTAAAGAAAATATGAAATAAGAGAAAAAAATCTAAAAAAAGAGGGAAAATCAAGCAGCAACTATCGCATAGACCATGGAGTAGTACTATTTACTGGTTTGTTCTTCATAGCTCACTCAGCCCGTTATATCAATGGAGTCCCGAAGCTCAGGGTTGGCACTGCCCACTGTTAGCTGGATCTTCTATTATCAATAATCAACCAATCAATAAAATGTACCATAGGCTTGTTCAGTACAATCTAGTGGGGGTATTTTCTCAATTGAAGTTCCATTTTCTAAAATAACTCTAGCTTTTCTTAAAACGACATAAAAACAGCCAGTAAAATTGTCCCCTTGCCAATTTACACACAAATATCACTGCTAGGCCATAATCTCCCTTTTCTTGTTGCCCCTCGAGATGCCACATTAATATCAATTACACACCATGGAAAATGTTTCAAATTTTAAGTCCCAAATGTTTTAAATTTTTGAACATTTTAAAAAGTTTAGTCTCTTTAAAACTTCCAAAATCTATCCAAAATATTCAAAGTTTCTTAACTGTTGTTTCCTGTAAATTGACAATGAATTTTCTACAAATCACAGTAGGGGGTAGGGAGGGACCTGGGTGGGAAATGGAACAGGGAGGGAAAGAAGGGAACATGATCAATTATTGGGAGAGGGAAAGAGGACTGAAGCCATGAGGGCCAGCAGAAAGAATGGAAACAGGCAACCTAAGGAGATAGGAGGTGATCCAGAGTGTATCAGAGATATGGGAGGTGAGAGACTCTTAGGACCCAAAGGGAGGAACCTTAGATAAAATGCCCTAAAATGGGGAGAGAAAACTTATGGAGCACACCTCCAGCAGGAAAACAGGGAATCAAATGAGTGATGGGGTTGCCATCCCATAGTTAAAACTCCTGATCCAGAACTGTTCCTGTCTGAAAGAACTGCAGGGACAAAAATGGAGAAGAACCTGAGGAAAAGGAGGTCCAGTTACAGGCCCTAAGAAGGATCCAGCCCCAAGGTCTGACACTATTACTGATGCTATGATGTGCTCACAAAAAGGGGCCTACCATGACTGTCTTCTGAAAGACACAAAAAGCAGCTGAAAGGGTCAGATGCAGATATTTGCACCCAACCAATGGACAGATGCTGCTGACCCCTGTGGTTGAATTAGGAAAAAGCTGGAAGAAGCTGAGGAAGAGGGTGACCCTGCAGTCTCAATTAACCCGGACCCCCGTGATCGTTCAGACACTGGGCCACCAACCAGGCAGCATGCACAATTAACCCCAGGCAGCATACACAATTGAGACTGACCAGCAGTCTGAATTAACTTGGCCCCCTGAGATCTCTCAGACACTGGGCCACCAACCAAGCTGATTTGAGCTCCCAACACATATACAGAAGAAGACTCAGACAGAGAAGATGTACCTAACACTCAAGATACTGGAGGCCCCAGGGATTGGGGAGGTCTGGTAGGGTGGAGGTGGGAAGGTAGGGAGGTAGGGACATCCTCCTGGAGATGGTGGAGGTCAGAGAGAGGAAGTATGGGGTGTGGAACAGTCAGAGGGTAGAGCAGGAGGGGGATAAAATTTGGACTGTAAAAATGATTAATACAGAGTTAATACAAAGTTTAGAGCAGAGACTGAAGGAAAGGCCATCCAGAGACTGACCCACCTGGGGATCCTTCCCATATACAGACACCAATACCAGACACTATTGCTGATAGAGCCTCATATAGCTGTCTCCTGAGAGGCTCTGCCAGAGCCTGACAAATTCAGAGTTGGATGCTCAAAGTGAACCATTGGACAGAGCATGGGGTCCCCTATGGAGGAGTTAGATAAAGGACTGAAGGAGCTGAAGGGATTTACAACCCCATAGGAAGAATAACAATATCAACGAACCGTACCCCCGCCCCCAGAGCTCCCAGGGACTAAATCACCCAACCAAGGAGCACACATGAAGCGATCCATGGCTCCAGTCACATATATAGCAGAGGATGGCCTATGGGACATCAATGGGAGGAGGGGCGCTTGATCCTGTGAAGGCTCAATGCCCCAGTGTAGGAGAATACCAGGACTGGGAAGTGGTAGTGGGTGGATGAGTAGAGGGAAAACCCTCATGGAAGCACGGGTTGGGGGTTGAGCAATTGGATAGGGGGTTTTCCAAGGGGAAACTAGGAAAGGGGATCACATTTGAAATGTAAATAAAGAAAATATCCAATTAAAAAAGTTTAAAAATAAAGTGAAGAAAGAGTCATAATCACAACCTGAACAAAGCAAAGCCAAACTACAACAGTGAAAAAGTCAATGTCAGATTTTTGTGACTCATGATGTTCTAGACTCCAGAAAGCTTGCCACAACACATAATACATCTCCTAGGCACAGACTGGATTCACTCCATACCTAAGTCTCTTTGCTGCCAACACTTGGTACTGGCATCTCCAAAATGCTTTGGTCTCTGTTAATGGTCTGTATCTTCACAAATAGCCTTTCCTGGGCTCTTCAGGGTCTCTGACCCAGCCACATGGTGTCAAGCCTCACCTTGGCCCTTGGCCCTATCCATCTTGAGTCTTACACTGAAACTGAGTCTGTACTTTCGACAATGGCCCCTTCCAGCTTTTCTTCAGGGACATAAACTATACTATAGTACCACCATAGTGCCATGTCTCCACTGTGCTTCATGGACCCCTCAGTGCTTCAAAGTCAGTGCCATCTATCTATCTCTTACATAGTGCCAAGTTCAGCTATCAGCACAAGATACATCCATGACATTCTCTGAGTACAGCTTCTATGTGCTGAGCTGGAACAAATAATCTCAAAATAATTTCACCCTAGCGATGCTGGCCCCTTCTTAATAATCCATAGTCTCTCAGGTCTAGCTGACAGTCTGTAAAGCAAAGGTTTCTCTTTAAAGAACTGATCTCTTGTTAATCATAGCTGACACATTATCTTCAGTTGATCAGAACCCCAGTTTCTTAATTCAAAATATTGAAAGGCTCTGACCTGAGTCTTTGAGGAACTCTCAAAGCTCCATCTGAAACTTCACAAGGTAGGCCTCTGTGACTTGGTCTGAATTTAGTATTATCTTGTAAGTTCCTACAGAATAGCACACCGCTGTAAGTGATCAACAGTTTTGTAGCCCAAAGTTCAAGTGCTACCAAAATCCACTCCAAAACACATGGTCAAATCTGCCACAATAATGCCCATAAGAGGTAGCAATGTCAGGAAATAGAATAAAGAAAGAAATGTTTTTATTTATACAAATGTGAATTAACTGAGGTTTCTATTACTGTGATAAAATATTATGATCATAAAGAACTTGGGAGAAAAGAGTTATTTCAACTTAAACCTCTCAGGATTCAGTCCATTCTGAGGGAGGTCATAACAGGAAATTGAGGCAGGAGCCTGGAGCCAGGAGCTGGTACAGAGAGCCAGGGAGAAATGTAGCTTATTGGCTGGATCATCCTGGCCTAATTAGCCTCTATCTATAACACCCAGTGTTACTAGCCCTGGAACTGTACTGCTCAGAATGAGCTGAGGCTCCCATATCAATATTCAATCAAGAAAACACTCTGTAGACTTATTTAGAAGTCAGTCTCATGAGGGCAATTTCTCAACTGATGTTCCCTCTTTCAAAATGACTCTAACCTGTTTGACATAAATCTAGCCAGCACAGGTGATTCACAGTCACTTAGCTAGTAGACCTTATCATGTTCCTTGGACTAGGCAATGGGCCACTCACATTTTTCATAACTTGTCACACAATTATCCAAGGCATTAAAACAGAACTTGTCCATTGTGACATACCTAAATAAGTAAAAGACTGCCTTAGGGTGCTGTACTTAATGGCTCTTTAAGAAAAAGTCACTCTCTTCTACATTGGTGATGGATAATGTGACAAGAGTATTTCGATTAAATTCTAACTTTGGAATACTTAATAAATTAGTAAGAGCATTGTAAGTGCCACTCAGATTCACCTGTCATGATGTAGCAGGCTTCAACTGATCTTTCTCCCCTTTTGTCTGCCTTCATGAGAGCTGCTAGCAGGTGAGAGGTCATAGCTCATGAAAGAACAGCATGAGAACAAGAGGTAAAGTTCACATGTAATGACACTCCATGTATTTGCATCTTCCCTTCATAGTCTGAACACTTGGAGAAAACAGTACTCTGAAGACAGAGGCCCTACATCTCAATGCTTCATCATTCTTTCTTTTTTATTGTTTTTTCTATTTATTTATATCTCAAATGTTGTCTCCCTTCTAGGTTTCCCCTCTACAAACACCTCATTCTATCCTCCATCTCCTTTGCCTCTTTGAGGGTGCTCCCCTACATATAACCCATTCCAGACTTACCGCTCTAGCATTCATTTATGATGAGATATCAAGCCTCCACAGGACCAAGAGCCTTCCCTCCAATTGATGCTAGATAAGGCAA
>JADRCC010175759.1:0-18870 GCA_019843855.1 Hylomyscus alleni | reverse complement strand
GTATCTGCTTCAATATTGACCATATAATCAGTCACAAAACAGGCCTCCACAGATACAAGAAGACTGACATAATCCCATGTATCCTATCAAATCACTGCAGACTAAGGCTGGTCTTCAATAACAACAAAAACAACAGAGCCTCCACATACACATGGAAGCTGAACAGTAGTGCTCTACTCAATGATAACTTAGTCAAGGAAGAAACAAAGAAATTAAATACTCTTTGGAGTTTAATGAAAATAAATACACAACATACCTCAAATTATGCGACACAGTGGAAGCAGTTCTAAGAGGTAAACTCATAGCTCTGAGTGCCTCCAAAAAGAAATTGGAGTGCATATACTAATAGTTGAACAGCACATCTGAAAGTTCTAGAACAAAAAGAAGCAAATATAACCAAGAGAAATAGATAGCAGAAAACAATCAAACCAAACAAAAACAAAAAGAACTGTACAAGAATTAACAAAACCAAGAGCTGATTCTTCGAGAAAATCAACAAGATAGACAAACCCTTATGCAGACTAACCAGAGGGCACAGAGATAGTACCGAAATTAACAAAATATGAAATGAAATATTAGACATAACAACAGAAACCGAGAAAATTCAAAAAATCATTGGAACGTACTACAAAAATTTATACTCAACAAAACTGGAAAATCTGGATGAGATGAACTATTTTCTAGAACAGATACCAGGTATCAAAGTGAAATCCAGATCAGATAAATCAGCTGAACAGTCCCATAAACACTAATGAAATAGAAGCAGTCATTAACGTCTCCAAACCAAAAAAAAAAAAAAAAAGCCAGGATTTAATGCAAAATTCTATCACACCTTCAAAGAAGAGCAAATACCTGGCTGAGAGAAAAGGACTGAAATCCTGAGGGCAAGCAGAAGAATGGAAACAGGCAAGCTCAGGAGATAGGAGATTGGGGTGACTCTCTAGATGCACCACAGACCTGAGAGGTCAGAGACTCTCAGGAATCAAAGGGAGGGACCTTAGATGAAATGTCTTACAATAGGGAGAGGGAACTTACAGAGCCCACTTCCAGCAGGAAGACAGGGATTCAAGTGAGGGATGGGGTTGTCATCCCCCAGTCAAATCTCTGACCCATAATTTTTCCTGTCTGAAAGAATTACAGGGGTGAAAATGGAGAGAAACCAGAGGAAAAGAAATTCTAATGACTGGCCCAAAGTGGGATCTAGCTCAGGGGGAAGTCTCAAGGTCTGACACTATTACCGAGGTTATAGAGCACTCACATAAAGGGACCTATCATGATTGCCCTCTGAAACACGCAAAAAGCAGCTGGGTGTCCAATGCAGATATTATCACCCAACCAATGGACAGAAGCAGATGACCCATGTGGTTGAATTAGGGAGGACTAAAAGAAGCCGAAAAGAAGGGCAGTCCAGTAGGAAGACCAGCAGTCTCAATTAATCTAGACCTCGAAGATCTCTCAAACACTGGACCACCAAACAGACAGCATAACCAGCTGATATGAGGCCCCCAACACCCCTAACACACATACAGTAGAGGACTTCCTGGGTCTATGTTCATTCAGAGATGATGCACCTTACTCTCCATAGACTGGAGGCCCACAGAGTTTAGAGGTCAGATGGGGTTTGAGGTGGGGGTATCCATGTGGAGACAGGGTGGCTGGGGATGAGGTGTGGAATGTTGAGCAGTCTGAGGGTAGGATGGGGGGAGGGAAATGGAATATGGAGTTTAAAAAATAAATTAATTTAAAATAAAAATAATTTAAAAAGAGGACTTAATATCAATATTCTTCAAACTATTTCACAAAATAGGAACAGAAGTAACACTACTTAATTCATTCTATGAAGCCACAGTCATAAACATGCAACAAAGAAAGAGAACTTCAGACTAATATCCCTTAAGAACATCAATGCAAAAATACTCAATAAAATTCTCACATACCAAATCTGAGAACACACCAAAAATAATCATTCTACATGTTCAAGTAGGTTTCATCCTAGGGATGCAGGAATGGTTCAATATACTGCACTCCATCAATGAAATCCGCTACAAAAACAAACTCAAAGAAAAAACCTACATGATCATTTCATTAGATGCTGAAAAAGCATTTGACAAAACTCTATATCCCTTCATATTAAAAGTCTTGGCAATATCAGGAATTCAAGGCCCATACCTAAACATAGTGAAAGTAATATACAACAAACCAGTAGCTAGCATCAAACTAAATGGAGGGAAATTTGAAGCAATTCCACTAATATTAGGGACTTGACAAGGTGGCCCACTCACTATTTATTCAATACAGTACCTGAAGTTCTAGCTAGAGCAATTAAACAACAAAAGGAGGTCATAGTGATACATGTTAGGAAAGAAGAAGTCAAAACATCACTATTTGCAGATGGTCGTATGCTTAAGTGAACCTCACAATTCCACCAGAGAATGAGTAAACCTGATAAACAACTTCAGCAAATTCATTGGATATAAAATTAACTCAAACAAATCAGTGGCCTTCCTATATTCAAAGGATAAACTGGTTGAGAAAGAAATAAGGAAATGGCACACTTCTCAATATTCACGAACAATATAAATTATCATAGTATTACTCTAAGCAAACAAATAAAAGATCAGTATGACAAGAACTTCAAGTCTCTGAATAAAGAAATCGAAGAAGTCCTCAAAAGATGGAAGAGATCTCCCATGCTCATGTATTTGCCGGATTAATATACTAAAAATGGCCATCTTGCCAAAAGCAATCTACAATTCAATGCAATCCCCATCAATATTCCATTTCAATTATTCATAGAGTTAGAAGGAGCAGTTCTCAATTTCATTTGGAATAACAAAAAAACTCAGGATAGGGAAAACTATTCTCAACAATAAAAGAATTTCTTGGGAATCACCATTCTTGACCTCAAGTGCGAC
The DNA here is from genome assembly GCA_019843855.1 of Hylomyscus alleni. Classification (NCBI taxonomy): domain Eukaryota; kingdom Metazoa; phylum Chordata; class Mammalia; order Rodentia; family Muridae; genus Hylomyscus; species Hylomyscus alleni. The sequence continues at coordinate 15,955 of JADRCC010175759.1, read as the reverse complement.
TAGAAAGTAATGTGATAAAAACTCATGGTATTTGTTCAGTGACAGGCTGGTAGATCAATGGAATAGAACTGAAAACCCAGAAATGAACCCACACACCCATGGTCATTTGAATTTTGACAAAGAAGCTAAAACCATCATGTAGAAAAGAAGACAGCATTTTCATCAAATGGTGCTGGATTAACAGGTAGTCAACATACAGAAGAATGAAAATTCATCCATTCCTATCTCCCTGTACAAAGCTCAAGTTCAAGTGGATCAGGGACTCCTACATAAAACTAGATACACTGAAACTAATAGAAGTGAAACAAGTGTCTACATAAGATGTTAAATTGATTGTTGTTTTATATCAAACAACTTTTATAATACTAATTTTTATGACAAAAAAGATACTGTAGGTACTGAAGAGGGGGTCTCTGGGAGAAGTTGTGGTACAAAAAGGAAACAGGAATGTGATTTAATTCTATTCTATTTACTTAAAATATGTTTTTAAATGTTACCAAATTCAGATAAATTGAAATCATGAAACTTTTCTCATCATAATGCAATAAAAGTTAAAAAAATGAAAATATAAGTAAGATAAAACTAGAAAAATAACAAAATAACAAGGAAGAAACGTGGAAATAAATAAAACATTTCAGAGTGAAAAAAACGAAAAAAAAAAAAAAAAAAAAAAAAAAAAGAAGAGAAAGTGGAGAAGACCTTCAAATACCAGGGTAGAAAGGCAAAATTTCTTGAACAGAACACCAGTGGCTTATGCTCTAAGATCAGCAATAGACAAATGGGACCCCATAAAATTTCAAAGCTTCTGTAAGGCAAAGGACACTGTCAATAGGAGAAAATGGCAACCAACAGATTAGGAAAAGATCTTTACCAATCCTACATCCAGTAGAGGGCTAATATCCATTATATACAAAGAACTCAAGAAGTTAGACTCCAGAGAACCAAATAACCCTATTAAAAATGGACAACAGAGCTAAACAAAGTATTTTCAACTGAAAAATACTGAGTATCCAAGAACCACCTAAGGAAATGTTCAACAATCTTAGACATCGGGGAAATGTAAGTCAAAACAACCCTGAGATTCCACCTCACACCAGTCAGAATGGCTAAGATCAAAAACTCAGGTGACAGCAGATGGCAGGGATGTGGAGAAAGAGGAATATTCCTCCATTGATGGTGGAATTGCAAGCTGGTACAACCACTCTTAAAATCAGTTTTTGAAGTTCCTCAGACTTAGTTAGATTTAGTACTACCTGAGTACCCAGTTATACCTCTTGGGCAAATACCCATAAGATGCTCCAACATCTAATAAGGACACATGCTCCACTATGTTCATAGCTACCATATTTATAATAGCCAGAAGCTGGAAACAAATCAGATGTCCCTCAGCAGAGGAATGGATACAGAAAATGTGGTACATTTACACAGTGGAACACTACTCAGCTATTAAAAACAACAACTTCATGAAATTTTCAGGCAAATGAATGGATCTAGAAAATATCATCCTGTATGAGGTAACTCAGTCACAAAAGAACACACATTATATGTACTCACCAATAAGTGGATATTAGGCAAAGTGTGTGGAATACTCATGACACCACTCACCGACCACATAAAGCTCAATAGGAAGGAAGAAGGAAGAGTGGATGCTTCAGTCCTACTTAGAAGGGGAAACAAAATAGTCAAGGGTAGGAGGGACTTCAGAGGAAGAGAAGAGGGGAGGGGAAAAAGAGGGAAAGAATCAGGTATGGAAGGAGATGGAGGAAATGTACTGAGTGTCAGGAAATTGAACAGTTATGTTGCACTGGGAGATGGAGAACTGGAGGTAGCAATCAGATAGTCCCAGATGGGAGAGCAAGAGCCTCCCAGGACCCCACAAGGATGACATTAGCTGAAATACCACACAGAGGGAAGGAAGAACTTGTAGAAACCATATCCAGAGGTTAGACATGGCCCCCTGGTTGAAGGATGGGGCCACCCCCTCATCTCCAAAATTATAACCCAGACTTGTCCCTGAAGAAATACAAGGACAAAGAGTGGAACAGAGACTGAAAGAAAGACCTTCCAGAGACTACCCCACCTGAGGATCCATCACACATGCAGACACCAAACCCAGGCACTATTGCAGATGGCGAGAAGGGCTTACTGACAGAAGCCTGATACAGCTGTCACCTGAAAGGCTCTGTCAGATCCTGACCAATATAGATGCTAGTCATCAGACTGAGCACAAGGATTCCAATGGAGGAGTTAGGGGAAGGACTGAAAGAGCTTATCTGGCATCAATGGGAAGGGAGACCCTTGTTCCTATGAAGGTTTGATGCCCCAGTATAGAGGAATGCTAGGGTGGTGAGGCAGGCATGGGTAGGTGGGTGAGGACCATCCTCATAGAAGCAGAGTAAGGAGAATGGGATAAAGTGTTTGCAGAGTGCAAACTGGGAAAGGGGATAACACTTGAAGTGTAAAAAAGGAAAATATCCAATTAAAACAAATAAAACTAAAGAAACTAAAGATAATGCACATTTATCTATGAAAAATTTTGGAACAAATTCAAGAGTCTCATGATTATAGGGATCAGTGTCTCCTGGATATATAAAAAATGGCAAATTCATTTCAAAGGAAAAAGTTTGAATTCAGAAGTAACAGAAAATGTTATGAATTTTCTCCATTAATTTAAAACAAAACTAGCTAATATGAAGTAAAGAATCAAGGAAACAGAAAATTATGGAAATAAAGAAAAAATCTAAGCATATACAATAAGCAAATTATCAATAACATAGAAGTCAAGGAAATAATAAATAATGGGTTTTTTTTTTGTTTTCTTGTTTTTGTTTTTGTTTTTCCAGACAGGGCTTCTCTGTAGCCTTGGCTGTTCTGGAACTCACTCTGTAGACCAGGTTGGCCTCCAACTCATAAATCCGCCTGCCTCTGCCTCCCAAGTGTTAGGATTAAAGGCATGCACCACCAATACCTGGCAATAATTTTCTTGATCTTCAGCATCCATAGAAGAACAGAAGTGTACAAAGACAGGGCTCTCCATATATTACCACAGAAACAAATCAGAAAAATTATCTACAATGCCTTATTAGATATCAGTGGTAAAGTCTCAAGGAATATCTTTCTTCTTTTGCAGTTATTACCAAACAGGATCCAATAGACCTGCAAATTAAACAGGATATTGTTCTTATAACCCCAGAACTTGATGGTGATTATTGATGAAGATGCCACATGCTTCATTTCATTATCTGGATATGAGTCTGGCACAGACATGACAATTTTATGCATACCTAATCATTTTTATATTTTCAGATACTTGTGTACAACCAACTAAAAGAGTATAGTAACTACTGTTTATATTCATCTTTGAGTTCTTTGAACTAAAGTTATTTTGACTTGATAAAGCATGCATAATATTGAAGGAGCAGCACATGTATCATGGTCATAAACAATACCTATTTACTGGATTTAAATTTAAGTCTTGCTCCACAAGATGAAATGCCTATGTATACCAGTATTATGCCAACAACATATTAATGGATTAGTGATAGGGCCTAGGGGATATTCTATTACTATTATGCTGATAAATGTACATAGTATTAAAATAATTCCTAATAAATAATAATCATACCCACAAATGTGTTTCTGATCCCTCATATGAAAAGATTCTGTATACAGTAGGTGATGATTAACATAGATATATACAGCTGATAAAAGTGCCCAGACTCAGAAACTGTGGAATGTTCAAGCCCATATAGGACACCTATATTACAGCCTTTCCTTTCAAGGTTCACTGCCGAAAAGGGGATGAAAAGAATCTAATATCTACAAGTGGTGGATGATTGCAAGGAAACAGTGTTTCCAGACATAACAGGAAAACTGCACAATTGAACTTACAACGGTTGTGGCAGTGTGCATTAGACTTGTGCAAGCATGATCTAGACAAAATTTCAACATATATGAGAGGGTTTGGGATCAAATTCCCATCCATAGCCAACTGTCTATTTCTATCAGTTTGTTCCTCAAATTTATTTGTAATTTTTCCTACTTTTTCTTCTAATGTTTGTCATCAATTTTTAATTTTTTCCTTTTTTGGATGTCTATTATCTTAAAGTATTCTTCGTGCTTATCTATAAATTTTTCCAAACTTTCTTCCTAGTTTTCTTCATTTTTCATTTTCCTTTTCATTTTTCTTTTCTTTTTTCTCATTTTTCATTCCCTCTTTTTCTTTCTTTCTTCCTTTCTTCCTTCCTTCCTTTCTGTCTTTTTTTTCCTTCTTTTTTTTCTCTCTAATGCTCTTTTCTCAGAGAAAGCAGAAGAAGCCATTATAGCTATCAGGATTAAAATAAATCATCACCACTATAATAGTAATCATAATTGGTAATGTGCCAGTTCCAATTAGGTCATGTTTTTCTTTCTTTTTTGTTTCTATCTTTAAATCATTTAAAATTTAATTATATAAAACTGAAATATCTGTGTCATTGTGTCTCTTTGTTTCTTAAATTTATTTAATTCTCTCTCTAAAGACTTCAATTTACCAATTCCAAACTATATTTTTCCTATGATCATTTATACCCAGTTATTTTTCTCTTGCATTTTGTTAATTTTAATATATTACCAGTACAGAAGTGTGGAACTTTTAATTCTGAGCCTGGCCTCTGTTGCCTCCAGCTGTTCTCTGACAGAAGATCAAACCTTAAAGGGGCAAACTTTCTGCCAAGATCAACAGGAGTAGAAAATGCGGTAGCATTTGCTGGCCTTTCCATGGTATCTTCCAATTGCTGTTGCCGTGACTGGCCCAGAAAACTTGGTATCGACCTGCACAAAGTGCCTGGAATTGCCTGAAAGACTGCTGTTCAGCTTAAATAAGTGTCTGCCTGTTGAACAAGATGTTCACAGACCCTGTTCAACTATTGTCTGGAACCGAGATTGAGGACAGAGAAGGGAGCCTCGGACTTAGAGGTCAGGTTATAACAACTTTATTAATAAATAGCAATAACTACTGAGATGGGATCTCATTCTTTTACACACACACACACACACACACACACACACACACACACACACACTTCACTAACCTCTCTGGTCTGGCCTGATGACATTGCCTGGCTTTATGGTGGCATGTCAGGAAAGGTTTGTGACATGCCTGACAATCAATGGACGTCCGGGTTGGTGGACTCGATCTCTCAGCACAATGGCATCTCCGCGGGACTCTGGGAGCGAGTGAGTTGCAGTGGTCAGACAAGGATATTTAAGCTACCCTTAACCAACCATAAATAAGGTGTTCACACATTACTTCATCGGATTCATGCACACACTCTTGGCTTGATTTCCATAGTTATATTCATCCATGGTATCATTTCCTTAGGTTGTTTACATCTTGTTTCTTTCAACTATCTTTTTAAGTATCCAGCACCAAGCAGTTAGCCTTAGTGCGTAGCAGAGGATAAAATCCAGCTTCCCTGGCCCTCTGTGAGGATTCCTGCTCCCAATGTTCGCTGGTTCATGTGGGCACCTGGACTTCACCTTACAGATCAGAGTGCTCAACTGTCTTACCCATTGGCTACTTGGGCTCTCATCCTAGATTCTAGTCCCACGTTCAGTGCACTATTTGTAACCACAGCTTTTCCACCCATGTTGGACTTCCCAAAATAACAAGTCTGAGACTTAATATTTCATGACTAAATGCCTAGGCCAAAAGCTTTAGTTTGTTCCCAACTAGCTTAATTACCCATGTATTCTATTCTGTCTTCTCATTTGGTTGGTTCCCTCTTCTTAGTTTCATGTGATCATCTCCTTCTGCATTTAGGGAGATTCTCTCCAGCCCTGATTCTATCCCAGAAATCCTCTCATTACACCATATGCTTCACCATCTACTCGTGCCGCAGCTCACTGATCATAGGCTTTTCATTGAGTGGTGAATGTTTTTTCACAGTGCACAAGAGACTATCCTTACATTTAGGTATAGAAGAAAATATGAGTAGGTCCAAAGGGATGGAAATTCATTAGCTTTTATGGGTGTATTAGGGATGGACGAAGGGGCATAGAGGATCAGGTGAGACTGGGTAGGGGAGAAATGTTGAGGGAGCAAATGAGGTGAAAGACATCTAGAATTGAGCAATATCTGAGAAGCAGTATAATCTAGTCAAGTGGACATTTCTTAAATTATGTTAAGGCAATACTAGTGAATTTTCCAAAAATGAGGGAGCCAAAGGGCCAAGTGGCCATCTCTTGTCACAGAAGAGTCCATTAGTCCCAGTGAAAAAGTAATTAAATTAATTGAGTAAAAAGTAATTGAGTTCTTGGACAATGGGATCCCATTAGAAAAGCCCAACCAATGCAGGCCCTTGCTATAGAAGTTTGTTCTCCAACAGCATATAGCAAGGCCTTACCGTTGAAGAAAACACACATAAAACTAATTGAACATTGAATTCTAAAGCCGGTACCTATATAGCACTTTCATTCTTACTTTATACTGTCTTTTTTTTGTTGTTGTTTTTGTTTTTTGTTTTGCTTTGTTTGTTTTTTTCAGGACAGGATTTCTCTGTGTAGCCCTGGCTGTCCTGGAACTCACTCTGTAGACCAGGTTGGCCTTGAACTCAGAAATCTGCCTGCCTCGGCCTCCCAAAGGCTGGGATTAAAGGCATGTACCACCACTGCCCAGCTACACTGTCTTTTTAAAAGAAAGTACTCTGTATTATGGATCCATACACTTCTTGGGTGACCAAGAACTAGAGACTAGAAAGCCCAGAGACCAAGGGTAAAATCAAGTACTACCAGTCTAAAAAAACAGTGAAATATAACTCCTCATGATATTCTGCCAATAGGCATAGATAAGGTCCTTATTTAGGCATCATCTGAAAAGCTTCCCTCTGGAGCACATGAAAGCAAAAATGGAGACTCAAAGCAGGACAACACTCAGAGAAAAAGAACTTGAAGGATACAGCACCTACATGGAATGCCTCTATCAAATCACTCCCTTCGAGAACAGGGAGTACAGCAGATGGGAAGAGAGTAGGAGGCAGGGGGATGGAGGATACCAGGAGAACAAGACCATCTTATTCAACTGGACTAAGCTCATATGAACTCAGCAAAGGTGATTCCAACAAGCAAAGGGCCAGCCTGATTCTGTACTAGATTCTCTGTGTACATATCATGACTCTCAAGTTTAATTTTTTTATTGAAATTCTGAGTGTGGTGATTGGATCTCTGATTCGTGTTCTTTTCCTTGAACTCTCATTCTTCTATTAGTTTGCCTCATCCAATTTCTACACGATGGGTTTTATTTTATTTAATATATTTTATTTTGTTATTTTATTGTTATCAATTTTTATAAGATATTTTCTTTATATTTCAAAGATTATCCTGTTTCCTGGTTTCCCCTCCAAAAACAACCTATCCTCTTTCCCCCGAAACTGCTGCTCATGAACTCACCCACTCCCACTTTCTGTTCCTGGCATTCCCCTAGACAAGCCTCTGGATTTGTCAGGCAGTGACAAAGCCTCACAGGAAATAGCTACATCAGGCTCCTGTTAGCCAGCACTTGTTGGCATCCACAATAGTGTCTGGGTTTGATGACTATATAGATACCTTCAGTCTCTGCTACACACTTTATCTCTGTATCTCCTCTCATAAATATTTCTGTTGCCCCTTCTAAGAAGGACAGAAGTACCCACACTTTGACCTTCATTCATTCTTCTTGAGCTTTATGTGGTCTGTGAATTGTATTTTGGTTATTCCATGCTTCTGGGCAAGTTATCAAAGAGTGCATACCATGTGTGTTCTTTGGTGTGTTCTTTACCTCACTAAGGATGATATTTTCTCTTTCCACCCATTTGCCTAAGCTTTTAATAAATTCATTTTTTAATAGCTGAGTAATGCTCCATTGTGTAAATGTACCACATTTTCTGTATCCATTCCTCTGTTGAGGGACATCTGGGTTGTTTCCATTTTCTGGCTATTATAAAATAAGGTTGCTATGAACATAGTGGAACATGTGTCCTTACTACATGTTGCATGTTGGAGCATCTTCTGGGTATATGCCCAGGAGTGGTATTGTTGGGTTCTCAGCTAGTACTACGTCCAATTTTCTGAGGAATTGCCAAACTAATTTCCATAGTGATTGTACCAGCTTGCAATCCCATCAGCAGTGGAGAAGTGTTCCTCTTTCTCCACATCTTTGCCAGCATCTGCTGTCACCTGAGTTTTTAGTCTTAGCCATCCTGATTGTTGTGAGGTATAATCTCAGGGTTGTTTTCGTTTGCATTTCCCTGATGTTGCAACTAAAGATGTTGAACAATTCTTTAGGTGCTTCTTAGATATTCATCATTCCTCATTTTAGAATCCTTTGTTTAGCTCTGTACTCCAATTGTTAATAAGGCTATTTGATTCTATGGAGTCTACCTTCTTCAGTCTTTGTATATATTGGATTTTAGCCCTCTATTGGATGTATAGTTGATATAGATCCCTTCTCAATCTGTTGGTTGCCATTTCCTCTTTTTGTCATTGTCCTTTGCCTTACAGAAGCTTTGTAATTTTATGAGTTACCATTTGTCAGTTCTTGATCTTAGAGCATAAGCTATTGGTGTTCTATTCAGAAAATTTTCCCCTGTGCCCACATGCTCAAGGCTATTCCCCAATTTCTACTTGTTTAGTGTATCTGGTTTTATGTGGGGGCCTTTGATCCACTTGGACTTGACCTTTGTACAAGGAGATAAGAATGGATCAATTTACATTCTTTTACATTCTAACTGCCAGTTGAACAGGCACAATTTGTAGAAAATGCTATACTTTCCACTGTTTGATTTTAGTTCTTTGTCAAAGATCAAGTGACCATGAGTGTGTGGAATCATTTCCATGTCTTCAATTCTATTCCATTGATCTACCTGCCTTTCTACCTACCAAGATCATGCAGTTTTTATCACTACTGCTCTGTAGTACAGTTTGAGGTCAGGGTTGGAGTCTCTCCCAGAAGTTCTTTTATTGTTGAGAGTAGTTTTCAATATCCTGGATATTTTGTTATTCCAGATGAATTTAGAAATTTTTCTTTCTAATTCCATGAAGAAATGAGTTGGAATTTTGATGGAGATTGCATTGAATTTGTAGATTGCTTTCAACAAGATCAACATTTATGCTATATTATCCTACCAATCCATGAGCACAGGACATCTTTCCATCTTCTGAGATTGTCAGTTTCTTTCTTCAAAGTCTTGAAGTTCTTACCATATAGATATTTCACATGTTTAGAGTCACACCAAGATATTTTATATTGTTTGTGACTATTGAAAAAGGTGTTGTGTCCCTAATTTCTTTCTCAGCCTGTTTATCCTTTGTGTAGAAGAAAGCCACTGATTTGCTTGAGTTAATTTTATAACCAGCTACTTTGTTGAAGGTTTTTTATCAGGTTTAGGAGCTCTGTGGTGGAATTTCTGAGGTCACTTAAGTATACTACTATATCATCTGCAAATAGTGATAATTTGACCTCTTCATCTCCATTTTGTATCCCTTTGACCTTTTATTTTCTAATTGTTCTGACTATGACTTCAAGTACTGTATTGAACAGGTAGGGAGTGGACGGCCTTGTCTAGTCCCCAATTTTTGTGTGTTTGCTTCAAATTTCTCTCCATTTAGTGTGTTGTTGGCTACTTGTTTGATATATATTGTTTTTACTATGTTTAGGTATGGGCCTTGAATTCCTAATCTCTCCAAGACTTTTGTCATGAAGTGGTGTTGGATTTTGTCAAATGCTTTCTTAGGATCTAATGAAATGATCATGTGCTTTTTTCTTTGAGTTTTTTTTATATAGTGGATTATGTTGATGGATTTCTATATATTGAACCATCTCTGCATCCCTGTGATAAAGCCTACTTGATCATGATGGATGACCATTTTGATGTGTTCTTGGATTTAATTTCCGAGAATTTTATTGAGTATTTTTGCAGTGATATTCATAAGGGAAATTGGTCTGAAGTTCTTTTTCTCTGTTGGGTCTTTGTGTGGTTTATGTATCATAATAATTTTAGCTTGATAAAAAGAATTGGGTAGTGTTTCTTCTGTAACTATTTTGTAGAATAGTTTGAAGAGTATTGGTATTAGGTCTTCTTTGAAGGTCTGATAGAACTCTGCATTAAACCCATCTGGTCCTGGGCTTTTTTTGGTTGGAGACTATTAGTGATTGCTTCTATTTCTTTAGAGTTATAGGACTGTTTAGATCATTTACCTGATTCTGATTTTACTTTAATACCTGATATCTGTCTAGAAAATTGTCCATTTCATCCAGATTTTCCAGTTTTGTTGAGTATAGGATTTATGTAGTAGGATCTGATGATTTTTTTGTGTTTTCTTGGTTTCTATTGTTATGTCTCCCTTTTTCATTTCTGATTTTGTTAATTTGGATAACGTCTCTGTATAAAATGGTTAGTCTGGATAAGGATTTTTCTATTTTGTTGATTTTCTCAAAGAACCAGCTCCTGGTTTGGTTGATTCTTTGTATAGTTCTTTTTATTTCTACTTGGTTTATTTCAGCCTTGAGTTTGATTATTTCCTGCCATCTACTCCTCCTGGATGTATTTGCTTCTTTTTGTTCTAGAGCTTTCAGATGTGCTGTTAAGCTGCGACTGTGTGCTCTCTCCAGTTTCCTTCTGGAGCCACTCAGAGATATGAGTTTTCCTCTTAGGACTGCTCTGGTTATGTCCCATAAGTTTGGGTATGGTGTGGCTTTGTTTTCATTAAATTATAAAAAGTCTTTAATTTCTTTGTTTCTTCCTTGACTAAGTTATCATTGAGTAGAGCACTACTGTTCAGCTTCCATGTGTATGTGGAGGCTCTGTTGTTTTTGTTGTTATTGAAGACCAGCCTTAGTCTGCAGTGATCTGATAGGTTGCATGGGATTATTTCAATCTTCTTGTATCTGTTGAGGCTTGTTTTGTGACTGATTATATGGTCAGTTTTGGAGCAGGTACCATGAAGTGATGAGAAGAAGGTATATTCTTTTGTTTTAGGATAAAAAGTTGTATAGATACCTGTTAAACCCATTTGGATTATATCTTTTGTTTGTTTAACTGTGTCTCTGTTTAGTTTATGTTTCAATGATCTGTCCATTGATGAAAGTGGGGTGTTGAAGTCTCACATTTTTATTGTGTGAGGAGCAATTTGTGCTTTGAGCTTTAGTAAAGCTTCTTTTATGAATGTGGGTGACCTTTGCGTTAGAAGCATAAATGTTCAGAATTGAGAATTATTCTTGGCAGATTTTTCCTTTGAGGAGTATCTTTTTTGATAACTTTATTTGAAAGTTGATTTTATTCAATATTAGAATGGATACTCCAGCTTATTTCTTGGGAATACTTGCTTGGAGAATTGTTTTCTGTCTTTTACTCTGAGGTAGTATCTGTATTTTTTACTGAAGTGGGTTTTCTGTATGCAGAAAAATGCTGGGTCACGTTTACATATCCAGTCTCTTAGTCTATGTCTTTTTGGACATAGTCCAAAATTAAGTCCATTGATGTTAAGTGATATTACGGAAAGGTGATTATTGCTTCCTGTTATTTTTCTTGCTAGAAATAATATTATGTTTATGTGGCTATCTTCTTCTGGTTTGTTAAAAGATTATTTTTTCCTTTTCTAATGTATTGTTTCCCTCTTTGTATTGGAGCTTTCCATTTATTATCCTTTGAAAGGATAGATTTGTGGAAAGATATTGTGTAAATTTCTTTTTGTCATGCAATGTCTTGGTTTCTCCATCTATGGTAATTGAGATTTTTGCTGGGTATAGTAGCCTGGAATGGCATTTGTATTCTCTTAGGGTCTGTATGACATCTGCTCAGGATCTTCTAGCTTTTATAATCTATATTGAGAAATCTGATGTAATTCTGATAGGTCTGCTTTTATATGTTACTTGACCAGTTTCCCTTACTGCTTTTATTCTTTCTGTGTTTTGTACATTTGATGTTTTGATTATTATGTGATGGGAGGAATTTCTTTTCTAGTCCAGTCTATTTGGTCTTTTGTAGGCTTCTTGTATATTCATTGGCATCTCTTTCTTTAGATTAAGGAAGATTTCTTGAAGATGTTACAGTTTTGTTGAAGATATTCATTGACACTTTAAGTTGGGAGTCTTTGCTCTCTTCTATACCTATTATCCCTAGATTTGGTCTTCTCATTGTGTTCTGGATTTCCTGGATGTTTTGGGTTAGGACCTTTTTGCATTTTGTATTTTGTTTGACTGTTATGTCAATGTTTTCTATGGTATGTTCTGCACCTGTGTATGTTCTGCACCTGTGATTCTCTGTTCTATTTCTTGTATTCTGTTGGTGATGCTTGAATCTATGAACCCTGACTGATCTCATTCCTAGGTTTTCTATACCCAGAGTTGTGTCCCTTTATGATTTCTTTATTGTTTCTACTTCCATTTTTAGATCCTGGATGGTTTTGTTCAATTCCTTCACCTGTTTCTTTCTATTTTCCTGGAGACAGGAAATTCGCCTGCCTCTGCCTCCTAAGTGATGGGATTAAAGGCATGCACCGCCACCACCCTGTGCCCTGTAATTCTTTAATTCTTTAAGGCATTTTTCGTATTTCTCTCTAAGGCCTTTTACCTGCTTACCTGTGTTCTCCTTTATTTCATTAAGAGATTTATTTACGTCTTCCTTAAAATCCTCTTTCAGCAACATGAGATGTGATTTTAAATCCAGACCTTCTTTTCTGGTGTGTTGGGATATCCAGCACTTGCTGTGGTGGGAAAACTGAATTCTGATGATGCCAAATAACCTTGGTTTCTGTTAGTAAGTGTCTTGTGCTTGCCTTTTTCCATGTGTTTATCTCTGATGGCAGTTGATCTTGCAGTCTCTGGTTAGAGCTTTTCCATCCTGTGGGCCCATAATCCTGAGTCAGCACTCCTAGGAGACCAGCTCTCTCTTGTCAAAACCTGTGTATAGAGGGTTGTGGAGCAGCCTTCTATCTGGGTGACTGGGAGGATCTTGTTCCAGCTGCTTCACTGTTCCTATGCCATGTGTACCCCTGGCTGGTCCTGCTATAGACAGTTATTGGAGAGAAAGTGGCTATCTCACTTCTCAGCCCAGAAGCATGCCCGAGAGACCAGCTCTTTTCTGGTGGGACCTATGTACAGCAGGCTGTGGAACAACCTTAGCTCCCTGGTACAGATGGAAGTTGATTGTTATCACTTATAAGCCATTTCTTTTGTAATGATGTACAAAAGGAAGGGGATTTATATGGAAGGTGATGTGGGAATGAAGTAGAGGGAGGCAAAACTGTAGTCAGGATATATTATATAAAAAATATTTTTAATAAAAGAATAAAAGACTATTTAAAAATATTTTTAAATTTAGAAAAAGAAGTTACCAGTAATCCTCTTCACCATTGAGAAACAAAATCTTCGACAAATCTGTTATCTCTGACTCCAGTGTAGAGTTTTCAATCCAAAAGCACAGTTTTCAATGTGCTTTTGGGTGTATGACTACACTAATGTATTAAAACTTTGTAAGCATTAAATGTTGTTATTAAAACAATTAACATTTTTACATGCTATTCGTGCAATCATATTTTGATTGCATTCTTTTGTTTCCTAGAATTGGTCTAAGAGCAGTTCTAAGCTGCCATTGATTACTGAGAATTGAACCTTGATCCTTTGGAAGAGTAGCCAGTGCTCTTAACTCTGTGCACTCCAGATGATAACCTTTTTCAATCCTTTCCCCCTAAAATGAATACAACTCATTGTTTTAGCTTTTAATACTCACATTATGCTTATGTATTTATGTATTATCTGTTTATGTGTCTTACAAATATTTATAACATTTGATTTAGTTTGACCTATCCCTTTGAAATTTTCAGTTTTCACAAGGATTGTATAGATTCTGAGAAAATATGCAGATTCTCACAATTTTGTACAAAGTAACTATTAAGAATGGATTGCAGTTCACATTTAGAAATAATATACATATATTTTCTAGTAATAAATATATCATGAATATATTGATATATACTCACACACATTTATATAAATAATATGTTTATTAATGAGGAAAAAACAAACCACGTATTTAAAGAAGGGCAGAAAAGGAGGAGTCTATTGGAGGGTATAGAAAGTAAAGATTAAGGAAAAAATGTTCTTATTTTATAATCTCAAATATAAACATTTAAAAACAGAATGGATTGAAGAAAAAAAAGCTAAAACCCATACATCTAAGAAGATATGGGCAGCACAAATTGTACTTGTTGGATGGATAGAAAACAAAACAAAAGAAAGAATATGGAATTGGATAAGTATGCAAATGAATATGCTCACAACATGAGACACAGTTATGGGAAGGAGCTCACAAAACCCCAATGGAACATATTCCTGGTCTCTGCTTCAAGAATTTTTTTAATATTGGGTTTATGTACTTTTATAAAAACTCTCTCTGACTTTCAGAAGTCTCAATCCTATGTTTCCTTATTCCAATCTTTGTTAGCCATACTCAGCTACACCATGCACACACTTTTTCTACACATTGCAGAGAAGTAGTCTATATCTACATTGCCTTCTTCTTTCTTTTGTCATGTAATTGTTTTGAGATAGTATATAGCTACACAATATTGTGGTATTTTTTCATTTTGATACTCAGATCTGTAATCATATTCTGGTTAATTTATCAATAAATGAATCAGTTATAGTCATACAGTAAACTGTAGCATTATCCTTAGTAAATTTATAACTTTAGGTATTCAGCATAGGTCAGTGACCATACCTACATGTAACCTCTTACATGTAGGCTGCTATCATTTTATTAGATAGCCAATCTTAAGAATGTTTAGTATAACTGCATTTTGACCATCAATTTTGATGTCTTCAATGAGGCACACTTTTTTAATTGATCTCTTCTGAATCAGTTGTAAAATAAAAAAAAAAATAAGAGGTCACAGACTTAATAAAAATCAAACCATTAGCCAGAAAGTTGCAATCTATATGGCACCCTCTTTTTGAGCAACCATTCGTCAAACTAATGAATTTACGTTGAACCTGCAAAATATGTCAAAACTCTTTATAAATATAAGAATTTTCAAGACTGTATAAGCAACAAAATCACAAATGAAGTTTCAATGTTTCTGTTACTTGAAATTGTTCTAGCCCTTTAATAGTATTTTCCCTAACTAAAACCACATTGACACCTGTACAAATAAGGGGTCCCAATTTCAAAAAGGAACCAGAAAAAGAACATAGAAAGGATGAGAATAACACAAGGAAAGTTATCAATATGGTTGAGTGCTCCAAAGGAAAGGGAAGCATTGTCCCATGTTCCAAGTCCAGTTCGGTCCTTGGTGACTTACTGGATTGTGTTACATTGTGAAACACAACTCTCAAATGGAATCATTGATATAAAGTTATGTTCCTCTGAAATACATAGAAAAGAAATACAGAATATTCCATCTAGAGTAAAAAGGAGAAGATATATCTTATTAAAGAATATAGGGACTGTACAAACAAGTTTTGTCATTTATTTGAAATACTTTTCTCATATGTTTGTTATAACTAGTACTGATATTGCATATACCTGGGCATCAGTACTTCATTGTTTAATGAGAGATTTTCTTTTCTTTTGGAATTTTCAGGTAAATAACAGAAAACTTCATTTCTTTTGTGGTATAATATTTAAAAAGTTTTTTTTTTTTTTAAACTTAAAAATCTATCAGTTTGATTTGCTCCTGAATACAGTAAACAATGAGCTTAGGTACAATATTGATGAACTCAATTACCAGTTTTTTTCAATAACTTGTAGATCTTTTTCTGTTAACTTTGGTGAAGAACATCTTATAACTTATATATATGTATATATATGTTGCTATAAAAGTCAAATAAAAGTGGTTATCTGAACTTTTGAAAACAAAGTTTATATATGTGTGTGTGTGTGTGTGTGTGTGTGAGTGTGTGTGTGTGTGTGTGTGTGTGTGTGTGTGTGTGTGTGTGTGT
>JADRCC010175758.1:0-21350 GCA_019843855.1 Hylomyscus alleni | reverse complement strand
AAAGGGGGGTGGGTAAAGGGGGAAGGAGGTATGGGATGGGGACCAGTCAGGGGGCAGACTGGGAGGGGGATAAAAACTGGACTGTAAAAAAGGATTAAATAATAATAATAATAATAAAGACATAATCAGTGAGTATAGTTTTGAATGGTCTAGAACTCATTATTCTCTTGCCTTAACCTTGCAACTGCTCACTCGAAGGCATGCACCACCATACTTCACGACCATGTTTAATCTCTCCTGAATAGATATTTTGTGAACCAAACCACAGGGGATTATGGGGGCAATTTCTATTACCATGTCCATCTTACAGAGGGGAAACTGAAACTCAAAACTGTCATACACGTAAGGACTTTCCATTGATAAATGATCCTTAAGTCAGGTCGTGGTGGGACATTCCTTTAATCCTAGCTATTGGGAGGCAGAGGCAGCTGAATCTCTTGAGTTTGAGGTCAGCCTGGTCTACAGAGTGAGCTCCAGGACAGCTAGGGCTATACAGAGACCTTCCTTCACAAACAAACAAACAACAAACAAAATATATATTTTTTTTTAATGTGTATGTGGGTTGGCGAGATGGTTCAGTGGGTAAGAGCACTGACTGCTCTTCTGAAAGTCCTGACTTTGGATCCCAGCAATCACATAGTGGCTCACAACCACCCTCTTGCGGGGCGGAGCGAATGGGCTAGAGCAAGCGGGACCAGCAGAGGCCCTGAGTTCAATTCCCAGCAGCCACACACATGATGGCTCACTGCCATCTGTACAGCTACAGTGTACTTATACACATAATAAATAAAATAAATCTTTTTTTAAAAAAAGTGTGTATGTGTTGGGACTGAGGTGTGGCCCAATGGTCGAGTGCTTGCTAAAAACACTCAAAGCATTTGGTCCCCAGCACTGCAGGGAGAAAAAAGAGGGGGTGGGATGGGTATATCCTAGTCACTGTTCTGTTGCTACAGAGGCAACTTTTTTTTTTTTTTTTCTGTTTTTTTGAGACAGGGTTTCTCTGTGTAGCCCTGGCTGTCCTGGAACTCACTCTGTAGACCAGGCTGGCCTCGAACTCAGAAATCCGCCTGCCTCTGCCTCCTAGGTGCTGGGATTAATGGCGTGTGCCACTACTGCCTATTTCAAGGTTCTAGAAAATTGGACAGAGGAGCGCAAGGCAGGCGGGAGCGTAGGGCGGCGGGGATGCTGCGCTGGCCCCTGAGGCAACTTTTAAAAGAAAGCATTTAATTGGGGGCTCTCTTACAGCTTCAGAGGGTGAGGCCACGCCCATCATGGCAGGGAGCATGGCAGCGGTGAGGCAGGCTCACCTGGAGCAGTAGCTGTGAACGAACTCACATCTGATCCACAAGCAGGAGGCAGAGAGGAGGAGGGGAGCTGGGCCTGGTGTGGGCTTTTGAAACCTCAAGCCCCACTCCCAGTGACATACTTCCTCCAACGAGGCCACACCTCCTCTTCTAATCCTTCCCCAACAGTTCCGCCAGCTAGGGACCAAGCATTCAAATATACGAGCCTCTAGGGGCCATTCTCATTCAAACCACTTTAGAGAGTGAACTTGAATTAAAAAATTCTTTTTAAATAATCTGATTGAACAATTGGACCAGGTCTGAAGTGCGTGTGGGAGGAAGACTGGTAAGTCCCCTCAGTGCCAGCGTCCTGGGCAGTGTTCTGCTTCTGTCTTTTAAAGACTTGCTTTCTTTATTCGCTCGTTTGTTTGCGCATGCCTGTATGCGCATGCATGTTATCCTTGTCCGGATCACCCGAGGAGGCCAGAAAGGGTGTTAGATCCCTAGGAGCTGGAGTTAGAGGTACTTGCGGGCAGCCAGAAGGGGAAGCTAAGGACCAAACTCAGATCCTCCAAAAGGGCTGGATGCACTCTTAGGTACAGAGCAGTCTCTCCAGGCCCTCGTCAGTTCTGTCCTTTGAGAGGTCAAGACAGTGGTTCCTCATTTCTGAGCCCATGTTAGACGTGACGAGACAGAGACTGTTACTGGGAACGGTCTGGTCTTGAGAACAGTTATGAGGATCTAGTGTACTTACTAGGTCTGACCACAGCAGTAAAGCTAGCCACAGTTTTCAGACCACACTGGGCTGCCCACGCGAGCTTACATTCAACCTTCACAACATCCACTATGGGAGGCCTTGTCTCTCATTGGCGGGTGTGAAAGATGGTGGCCATGCCGCGGTAGGTGACAGTGGTCTTTTGGGCTGTTCGAAGTTTCATAGCCCCTTGTCCAAGAAGTAACCCTGTGACTTTAACTCTTCTCCCTTCAGCTCCTCATAGGCTACACAGAAGCTCGATTAATTTGGTTCAGGAAATGTTTAAATGTTAAAAAGTTCCTTGGCCTGCTGTTGAAGTGCTCAGTGCGGTCAGTGGTTTAGCTCGGGGACAGGAGGATTGGCACCTACTGCCTGGCAAGTAAGACTTCTGAGGGACTTAGCTTCCTTATTTGTAAAACGCTCACACTTTCCATAGATAACACGTTTGTATCAGTTCCTTTTCTGTTTTCTAAAATAGAATGCCCAACAGAAGCCGAGTGTGGGGAGTCGGCTTAGTTTGAAAGGGTTTGGTTAAAAAAAAAAAGCCAGGCAGTGGTGGCTCATGCCTTTAATCCCAGCACTTGGGAGGAAGAGGCAGGCAGATTTCTGAGTTCGAGGCCAGCCTGGTCTACAGAGTGAGTTCCAGGACAGCCAGGGCTACACAGAGAAACCCTGTCTTGAAAACAAACAAACAAACAAAAAAAAAAAAAGAAGGGTTTGGTCCAGTATGGTGGGGCAAACGTGGTAACTAGAGTGCCTGGGTCAGTCACATCTCAGGAATAAACAGAAAGCAGAGACAAATGACTAGTAACTGGTCAGACTCTAAACCAAGGTCAGCCCTCTGCGGCCTACTTCTGTCTGCCTGGCCTTACCTTAAAAGGTAAGGGATTCTACAGCCTCTCGATGCAGCGCCAATAGCTGGAGACCACGTGGTTGCATATGAACTTCTAGGGTGTATATTCCACACTCTAACAGGGGGACCTACCCCGGCATGCCGCTTTCAAAATCTTTTCCCACCAGCTTCTCCCCGCCCCCCCCTCCCCCGATGATTTTACAGTCTAGTGTCCTTAAGTTTTAAAGGATTTTAAAGGGATCCTTTCTACAAGAGGACTCCTGATGAAGTTCTCTTTAATATACTTTGTTCTAGGGCCTGACAAGGAAGAGCTTTTGGTTGAGCATACGGATACTGTAGACACATTCTTTATGTATTTACTTTGAAGTCTAGCAGTGAAGTGCCCGGATTAAATTGCAAAAATGTAACCGACCTGTGTAGGCACTTAGATTAAGAGATTAGCTGTCACCAGCTCCCCATTCTTCCAACCACTGCCTCCCACAAAAAGTAACCCCGCCCCAGACAGTTTTAAAGTTGAACTCTATGCACATGGCAGGGTCTTAATTATTTGTAACGATATGTCCTAGTGATGCTTCATGGCAGTTCAAAGATCAGGGAATTCCTAGGCAGTCCAGGAACTGCCCTAGTCCCAGCCATGCAGATGGAGCTGGGAGGGGTTGGGGGTGGGTGGCAGCCTTTCTCCTTCAGCTCTGTCTCTGCTTTTGCCCTCAGCCCAAGTGATATGCAAATCATATCATTTTCAGAGTTTTCTGGGATGGCTAAGGTTGTAAAGTAGTGTCTTAGGAATCTTTTTAAACCACTTCAGTAGGGGACTAGAGAGATGGCTCCACATTTAAGGTCCTGTAATGCTCTTGCAGAGGGTCCAAGTTAGGTACGCACACCCACACCAGATGGCTTGCAACCCCCTGTGACAGAGGCAGCAGTCTGTCTGATGCCCCTGGCCTCTGCTGATGTAGCTGGTTCCTACGGGCCCTTGTACTCTAGGGTCCGCGCCCACACATAGGTTCACACAGATACACATAGCTAAAAATAACGCAAATCAGTGAATTAAAGCCAGGAACACTGACTGTCACTGTTTATAACAGCTTGTAAACTGCTTTCAGGAGTGTTCAAAACAGTTCTGTCAAGTATTGGATGTATTTCTTGGATTTTTTGAGGCAGACCCACAGTGACTTTAAACTCACCATCTTCCGCCTTGGCCTCCCAAGTGCTGGGGTGACAGTATTCAGTACTGCACAGGGGTCCTGTTTCCTTTTCTAAAGATTTATTTATTTATTTTATGTATATGAGTACACGGTCACAGTCTTTAGATACACCAGAAGAGGGCATCCTATCTCATTGTTGTGATGAGATCCATGGTTGTGAGCCACCATGTGGTTGCTGGGAATTGAACTCAGGACTTCTGGAAGAGCAGTCAGTGCTCTTAACCACTGAACCATCTCTCCAGCCCCCGTTTCCTTTTCTAAATGAAGAAAATCGTTATTAAAGCGGATCTCTACTCCACCTAGCTACTGAGGTAGAACCAGCAAATAAAAGCAGTGTGTACTTAAGATGTGCAGAATGACATTCTGATATACCTGTCCATTGAGTTAATTACTATCGCCTCATCTTTACCGTACCCTTTTTGGTTACGCTACACAAGCACTTCAGGCAAAAAGACCCCGGGGTTTGGGGGGGGAATCATTCTGAACAATCAGACGCTTTGACCAGATTCTGTGTCACGTGTGAAATTGATGAAGGAGTCAGTCTGCCTTGAAGATGTCTTTCACGCATACTTGAAGAGAATAGCAGTGGTGTTATGCGGTGCGCAATGACGACGCGTCACTCGAGGAATTCTTCCAGCGTAGCTTTATTGTGTACAGCTCTTTTAGATGGCACGCGAAGACCCAGAGCCCCGAAAGACGTCTGCTTATATAGGGCTCTAGGCAGCGTGTGATTGGTGTGCAAAAGGCACCTCATTTACATAGGTGCAATGATTGGTTATGGGCAAGCGCAGGCGCAGTGGAAGTCAGCGCCATCTTGCGCAGGCGCAGTGGGGAGAGCGCGAAGCGGTAAGTCAGCGCCATAGTCAGCGCTATCTTGTGGCGACGGGAAGCGGTAAGTCGGCTTCCCACAGTGTTAAAAGGTACAAGCTAGGAAGACACACCCTTCCCGGCTGATCCTCCGTTATTTCTTTACCTTCCTAGCCATTGCCCGTGGCATGTGTCCTTGATTTTCTGGTCTTTTCCCCATAAAGTCTACTAGATAGGCTTATCTTCGGCTATGCTAAACATCATAATTTAAAAGTTGCTTATGGTAATGTCTTAGCACAATAGTCCTGTAAAGCAAATCCTTGTACCTGAGTCTTTTGTTTCAAATTCAGGGTCTCACTATATAGCTTTAACTGTCCTATAACTCACTATGTAGACCAGGCTAAAAGAGATTCAACCAGCTTTTGTTTGTTTATTTTTGAGACAGGGTTTCTCTGTGAAGCTCTGGGTGTGTTGGAACTCTCTCCATAGATCAGGCTGGCCTCAAACTCACATAGATTCGCTTGCCTCTTCCTCCTGAGGGCTGGGATTAAAGGCGCGCACCATACCACCACTTGGCTTATTCCTGGATTGTAATGAACATGTGGGGACTGTATTTGTAGCATGATTTCTAAAAATAGAACATCAGATCAAAACATTATCTTTTATAAGACATTTCAGAAGTAACTATTGAATATCATGCCAATTGACACTCCCCATAAGTGTTTAAGGACATGAATTTCTGTTCTTTTACCAACATGGCATACTACCAGACTTAAAATTGCTTCTTGTAAAAGATTAAAAATGTAGTATGAGCTGGACGTTGGTGGTGCACACCTTTAACCCCAGCACTTGGGAGGCAAAGGCGGGTGGATTTCTGAGTTCCAGACCAGCCTGGTCTACAGAGTGAGTTTTAGGACAGACAGAGCTTTACAGAGAAGCCCTGTCTCGAAAATACCAAAAAAAAAAAAAATGTAATATGTATTTTTTCATGAGTTTATTGAGCTGCATTTTCTGTCACTCTCTGTGATATTTCCTGGCCTGGAAGGCCATTCCTTGGAGTTTTCAGAGTGATAAATATTTTGTGTATGAGGTGACTGGTGTCTGGCAACTTCTAGGAGGTTTCAGGATAGGGGCTGGCTGATTGTCGGGAAGGCCAGAGGACTATTAAATTGGGACCCTCATCTCCACCCTAGCCTCTCATGGGAGGAGGAGAATTGAAGTTTTGAGCTGAACACCTAATTTAATCAATTAGGCCTGCATGATGAAGCTGCCACCAGAATCCAGAACAGCACAGGTTCGTGGTATCTGGAGAGGCTCCCAGAGATTGTCTGGCACTTCCAACTCGCTTTCCCTCCACCTCACCCATACATCTCAGGTGTACCTTACAATAGCCAATAAATGTGTTTCTCCGAGCCCTATGAGCTTCTTAAGGAAATCAATGAAAGCTGAATAAGAGGCTGTTAGACCTGATAGCTCTCCAGTCAGAAGCACGGATTGGCCGCTCAGTCCCTGGCCACTGCAGTGCTAGCCTGCCTCGTGGGTGGGAGGAACGCCCACCTGCTTAGTATTTTAAGTATGTTGAGAGTAGATGAATCTGAGTTTGAGCTTCTTTATATTCTACCCAACAACTGAGTTCACATCATTTACCTGCATTGTATTATTTTTCTGACTAATCTGTTAGCTTTCCTTTTGTATTTAGATTACAAGTACTACGTCACTTACATTGCGTATAGATGATGCAATTAGCTTATCGTTATTTTAAGTTTCTGAAAGTACACCATTGTTTAGAAGACTTGATTGAGTGAGATATACCAGTTGTTTGTTTGTTTGTTTTGTTGTTTGTACTTGTTTTTCATTTATTTGCTTGCTTTTATTTTTCTGAGACAGGGTTTCTCTGTGTATCCCTGTCTGTCCTGAAATTTGCTTTGTAGACCAGGCTGGCCTTGAACACAGACATTCAACTGCCTGTGCCTTAAAAACCCCATAGCTAGCTTCAGATATGCCAGTTCCTTCCCTCTTCGTGTTTTATGTATTCATTGCAAAGTCTTCCAGGTCTTGAAAGATGGTTCAGTGGTTAACGGCACTGGCTGCTCTTCCAGGGACTCCAGGTTCAAATCTCAGCACTGATTTGGCAGCTCACAGCTGTCTGTAACTCCAGTTCCAGCGAATCTGATGCCCTCTCTGGCCTCTACGGGTACTGCATGCATGCCATGCACAAATCTAACAAAACAGCCGGGCGGTGGTGACGCTCGCCTTTAATCCCAGCACTCGGGAGGTAGAGGCAGGCGGATTTCTGAGTTCGAGGCCAGCCTGGTCTACAGAGTGAGTTCCAGGACAGCCAGGGCTACACAGAGAAACCCTGTCTCGAAAAAACCAAAAGAAAAAAAAAAAAAAAAAAAAGAAAAACAAATCTAACAAAACACTCACAAGACAAAAATTACATTAAAACTTTAAAAAATCATCTCTACATTGGATCATACTTTTGTGTTTTCTTTCTCTTTTTTTCACATTTTAAAAATTAATTGATTTTGTAACTTTTGAGATAAAGAACCAGAAAGGGAATTAGCTTTTTAGGTTTTTTTTTTTTTCCTTTCTTTATTCTAATTCAAATGCCCAGCTAACAGGACTAATATATACAGATTGTTTGAACCTCATGCACTGATCTGATAGGGTACCTTTCTCCTAAGTAAGATATGCATGTGAGCTTATTTCTGGGGATTCCACTAAATATTAAAGATCTACTTATTTCTGAATTTAAAAAAATGCAAAGCCATTAGTCTGTGGTTCTGTTTTTCTTCACATGTGCCTCCTGTTTCCTTCTGCTGCACAAAAGGAAGTAAACCATTTCGGGTGTTGGATATGCAAAGGGGACTTGTGTAATAACTACGTAGTTGGTCCTGTGGCTTTTTGTGCATTGCAGGCAGAAGGGCCCTGGCAGGTATCATTGTGAACAATAAAGACCTGTAGACCAAATCTGTCCCCCATGTCATTTGTGTGGGTGCAGCCGGTGTGTGGCTCCAGGCTGGAAAACAGAACTTTCGAATGCTTTATGAAAACAGCGTTTTGCTTAACGCCCCAGCCCCAAACCCAATGATCTAGTTTGAAGTCTTTTGCTTACTTTCTTATAATAGATTTTTGGGGACACAAAATTTCTGGTGGAGCTTTAAACTTCATTCTGTTTTGGATGACATGGTTACAGAAACTTGAAACGTGACTCCCATTTCCACATACCCAGCATCCTGGACATGAAGAGTGGGTGAGGTGACACAGAGATGACATCCAAGGGTTTGGTGTTGGTGCAGCTTATATCTAAGATGCCCAGGGAGGAGTGCTGCCACTCAGTCTTGGTGAAGAAGTCTCCATCCTTAACATCGTGGGCTGTTTGTGAGCTCTGAGGTGACAGCACTAGAATCTGAGAGTTCCCCTTGACCTCACCTGAATGAGAGCAGAAGCCCAGGGACGGTGGATACGCCCTCTCCTGTCAGTCCTGATCTGTTACTCTTGTATGGCTATCTGCTGGGGTTCGCTGCTGTAGCTAGAGTGTTTTTTTCTCTCCGGGCAGGTTAACCACCGCTCAGCATTGTCAGGTCATCTCAAATTCTTTCATTCTCTGAGGTTTCCTTTCATTGGGGAAATTATTTCAACAAAGAGTAATTTATTCCCTTTACTGGGGCATCTGAGAAAGGGAAACACCTTAATTGAACTATTGCAAGATAACTCAGTAGCTCTCTGCTGTTTGCTTGTCTGCACTGGGCTTGCTGGCAGCCAGTGACTCAGCCACCTGCCCTTTCTGAAGCTTGTCAGGAAGTGACTTCTGTGGGGCCATGGAAAGATGAGGATATTTCTGGGAGGGTTTAAGGTTTTAATTTTCGGTGTTGGGCATTGAGTCCAGGGTTTTACATGTGACAAGAAGGCACCCCCCGGCCATGTTTATCTGTATGTGTAACTGTATATCTTTAATTTGCAACATAGCTTCCTTGTAAAACCTAGGTTGGCCGCTATCTTGGTATCCTTCTGCTCTGGCCCCTGAGTAGGTGGGATTGCATGTGTGTACCACCATTCACAGCCAGAGTTTGTATGTCAATCTGTAATAACAAGCCCCTCCCCTAAACGTAATACGATTTTAAGTAAGACAAGTTTTTTGTTGTTGTTATTTCACTTTATTTCATGTCCATTGATGGTGTCAGATCTCCTGGAACTGGAGTTGCAGACAGTTGCGAGCTGTCATGTGGGTGCTGGGAATTGAACCTGGGTCCTCTGGAAGAGCAGCTCTTAACTGGCTTACCATCTCCTCAGCCCCTCAAACAAGTTTTAAATAGGCACATTCATAAAGAATTCCTTCCCCCCCCCCCTGTAGAGACTCCTCATTATATAATCAACCTCTCATCAGAGGCTGAAAATACCATTGTCAAAAGTGTAGGTAGGCACTACTCTCCTGGAGGAGACTGTGCCCACTCGGGGCGATGGCAAGATTGTCTTTTTCCCTTGGCTCTCTCTGCCATAATGATTTCTTTCCTCCCCCCACCCCCTTTTCTTTCTTTTTTTCTTTTTGAGACAGGGTTTCATGTGGCCCAGGCTGGCCTTGAACTTACTATAGCCGAGGATTACCTTGAGTTTCTTTTCTTTCTTTCTTTCTTTTTAAACAAACTAGGATTTTTTTGTTTTTGTTTTTTTGTTTTGTTTTGTTTTTTGACTTTCTTATCTGCTTTATATATGTGAGCACACTGTCGCCATCTTCAGACATACCAGAAGAGGGCATCAGATCTCATTACAGATGGTTGTGAGCCACCATGTGGTTGCTGGGAATTGAACTCAGGTCCTTTGGATGAGCAGTCAGTGCTCTTAACCGGTGAGCCATCTCTCCAGCCCCAACTTTGAACTTTTAGTCCTATCTTTACTTCCTGACTGCTGTGTAAAAGCCAGCGAGTGCCACCATGCCTAACTTCTGTGGGATTGAACCCAAGGCTTTGTGTATAGTTGCCAGATACTCCACCACTGAGTTTCATCTGCACCAATCTCTGAAGTAGTTTCTTAATGAACTCTAATGTTGCTTCATTAAAAATAAATGAGGAACGCAGTCTGAGTGGAGAAAAATAAATAAATAAATAAAAAGTAAAAATAAAAATAAATGAAAGTCAGGGCAGTAGTGGCACACGCCTTTAATCCCAGCATTTGGGAGGCAGAGGCGGGCAGATTTCTGAGTTTGAAGCCAGCCTAGTTTACAAAGTGAGTTCCAGGACAGCAGGGCTACAAAGAAAGAAAGAAAGGAAGGAAGGAAGGAAGGAAGGAAGGAAGGAAGGAAGGAAGGAAGGAAGGAAGGAACTTCATTCAGTCTGTCTGTCTAACCTGCTAAACATCCCAGGTAGATTCTTTGGTTCACAGGGCTGCTGCACGTTCCTTGCTGCCGCTGTCTGACCTATAGAGGGGATTGGGGTGCAGATTGCCATGTTAGACCAAGATTCAAACCCAGAACCCTAAGTTTCTACTGAATGGATGTGGCGCGCGCGCATGCATGTGGTATGTATGCTGTGGGCAGGCCAGTGGGCAGTGTTAGGTGTCTTTATCTCTCTCCACCTTATTTTCTGAGTCAGGGTCTTTCACTGAACACGGAATGCACAGGTGTGGCTAGACTGCTTGCTTGTGCTGGTGAACTCCAGGGATCCTCCTGGGATTACCACAACGAGGTTACTTCCCCACTGAGCATGCTCAGTAATGATAATCTGGTCTCCTTAGCAAGGTCAGGAGCTGGCATTCTGTCCACGGGCCTCGCTTCCCAGCCTATGATGGGTGCAGCACTGGAGGGGCTAACGCGGCAGCATAATGCTGGGGAGAGGGAGGGGCGGGGGGCTTTCCTCGTTCTGAAGTGATGGTCACTGCGTTTTGGTCAGCGGCGGGAAAGCGTGAGGAACGGCACTTTCCGGATACCCTAATATCCCCCTTCAGTGTGATGTGAGTTCAGAAATTGTAAGTCAGGAGGATTGAGTCTAAAGTGGGGAACAAACCGGCTTTGTGGACAGTGCACTCCATCTGAGAGGCTGCATCCTTTGTTTTCCTAGAATACTAAGCAGAGGGGGTGGGGAGGCACCGCTGACACCAGGACAGAACTTTTAGTGCAGGGTGGCTGGCTGTGGTGCTGGGCTGCCACATCCTGTCCCCAGACCTGTCCCATTTGTCAGCATTAACAGGGACTCCGCAAGTCCAGGCTCTCTTGATTCCTTGCTCAGCCTAGAGTAAAACTTCACTCTCTGTGTGGAGCATCTACCCAAATCTCAAGTCTTGTTCCATTGTCCTGTGTCCCAATACTGTGTGTGGACAGTTCTCCTGGGAGCACAGGGGCTGATCCAGCGCCCTCGGACACCATCTCCTGTCCTTCTGCAGCCTGCCTCCTGGCAGTTTGTCGGCAAGTGTGGGCCCGTCCTTCTCTGAACGACAGAGGGCTTTCATGTTGTAGCTGTCAGTGTTCCTCTGGAGAGAGGCTACCGAGGTCTGAAACAGCAATTATTTGAAATAAAAGGCGAGGGGCAAGGGATAAGGAAATCCAGGCATGCTTCGGAGGGGTTGGGGGTGGTAAAGTGAAGTCATTATTAAAAATTATATAAATTTGTAGATAAAAGCATATTTCTGCATGGGCTCAGGGGGGTAAAAGAGTTTTGTTCAAGGCCCTGTGTTAGTTAGACCCTCACCACCACCACCACCATCAACCACAATAAAATTCTGTTTCAGATACTCCTGTAGACAGAGTTAACTTGGCTGGCGTGTGAATTTTTCTGGCACGGGTCTAATTCTAACTGAAAAGAGAAGTATCTAGAATCGTGGGGGAGAAGGGATGTATTGTTGGACAGGGGCTGATTGATGGGTCGCCAGGCTAGTGCCCACACTGAGCAGCACACTGGGGTCCTCAGACAGTCGTAAGAAGTACACCCTTCGGGTGCTGGTACGGCGTGGATGTCCCTGCATCGTCTTACTGCCAGCCAGTGAAGGGAACTGTGAAGAGGCCTCACTGCTCCTTCGACAGAGGAAACTGACTTTAGCTGGAAAGGAAGCCCTGGACAACTATGAAGCGAACGCTTCCTGGCTGGGTCCCAGAACCACACAGAGAGCTGTTTACACAGTGTGCTGAAGTGTGGGAGAGGGCCCTCCTCCATCCCATTCATCCCAGCTTCTCCTGAGCCACCAAGCTCATGAGGTACCGCAGCGCATTTCGCAGACAGTCAGGTCTGTGTGACAAATGTGAATGTATTTCCCTTTTTCTTCCTTGTAATAGTCACTTGAGAGGGAAGCAGATCTTGCCCTTCTGACCATCCCCAGAAGGGCAGATGATCAGAGGCCCTGGGATGTGCCCCCAGGATCTGAGATGAAGGAGGGTGCATTTGTGTGGGGTTGGTGGTGACCACAGGGCTTGGGGCAGACTCCTCTTGACAACCTGATAGTTTAGTATACTTTTGGCTTTGACCATGGTTCATTTAGGCAGCTCGGTGTTCCAATCCCTTGAATATCTTGTGAGAATCTCTCTCTTTTGCTTCTGAGGTGCTGGAGGCTGAGCCCAGAGCCTTCCATATGCTTGGCAAATTCCCCACATTGAGCCATACGCCAGCCCCGGCGTCTCCCAGCCTTGATGGCTTCCTGAGTGTTAGTTCTGTCTCCTGTGAAGAAACTCCCTTCTCCTTGACAAGAGCAACTTAATGGAGAAAGGATTTGCTTGGCTCGAAATTCCGGCTGACTTCTTTCACTACAGGGAAGTCAGCACTGGAGAAAGTTGACCCTAGTCACATGGCCTCTACAGACAAGGGCAGATAGTGAGAGATTAATGCAGGCCTGCTCCTGCTCAACTGACTTCATGTTCTCCCATTTTTTTTTTTTTTTTTTTTTGGTTTTTCAAGACAGGGTTTCTCTGTGTAGCTCTGCCTGTCCCGGAACTCACTCTGTAGACCAGGCTGGCCTCGAACTCAGAAATCTGCCTGCCTCTGCCTCCCAAGTGCTGGGATTAAAGGCGTGCGCTACCACTGCCCGGCTACATTCTCCCAATTTTATCTCAATGTCTACTCCCCTGGTGCGTCTTCTCAAACCTCAAGTATCCAGTCAGGATAGCCCCTGACAGACTTGCCTGGGAGGCTCACATCCCAGGGATTCCAGGTGTCAGATTCACAGTGAGTGCTCTCAAACTCACTGTGTGCATACATTCTTCCTGTGCAGAAGGCTCCTCCGGAGGGGTCTGCCAGCACTGAGTGAAGGAGTGGAAAGTCATCCCATGTCCAGCTCTTCCATGTCACTGTGTGACTTGGCTCCCCTGCCAGCCTATCCACAATAACGACATCAAACAGGCCCAGGCCTGGGTCTTGGAGGCTGGAGCTTCTTGTCTAGAAGTGGCGTTGCTGTGAACTCCTCTTTGAGCAGGTCTCTCATTGACCAGAAGGCTTGCGTCTGGGTAAACTCCATGCACCATTATTCTTTCTAATGCCCCCTTCTTTAAAAGGGCAGTTTCCCTGTGCTTTACCGCCTTGCTATAAGGGCACAGCATGTTCTTGCCAATGTGAAAATGTCTTCTTCTGACTGTAGCATCTGGCTCCCAAGCCTAGACCTGCATCTCCAGAACCTCCCACTGACGCCTGTGACTTTCTCCCTGCTTAAACCATTCAGAGCTGGCCCAGGTCTCCCTCTGAGTGACGCTCTTGCCACCTGGTGCCGCAGCCCAGAACCCTCCTTGGTGATCATGAAGAATCTCATCTTCTGAGTCCCTTCTATTCCCTTACGGTTGGTAGAACGAACCTTGTCCAATGAGTGAATTTGTTATTGTTTAGTTGTGAATCCCAGGATGACTCAGCACACCACAATAGCGGCATTGTCTTGTCAGGCTTCTACTGTGATAAAGACGGTGGCCAAAAGCGACTTGAGGATGAAAGGGTTTATTTGGCTCCCGTGTCCCAGGATGCAGTCCGTTGAAGATAGCTAAGGAGGGAAGCCAAGGCAGGAAGTTAATGTAGTAGCTGATGCAGAGGCCCTGGAGGAGTGCTACTCACTCACTGGCTTCTTGCTTAGCCTACTTTCTTATACAACCCAGGACCACCTGCCCAGGGTAGTACTGCTCTTGGTGGGCTGGGCACTCCCACACCAAACTTTAATTGAGACAGTGTCCCACAGACTTGCCAGCATAGTGGGAGCTTTGTTTTCAACTGTTCTCCTTCTGGGTGGCCCTTGCTTGAGTTGACAAAATCCTATCCAACACAGACATCTTGGGGCTTGGGGTTAACGTTTCTTGGTAGTGTTAATTTAGCCAAGCATTCTAACTCAGTGAATGCTTGTTCATAATGAGATTGACCAAAGGCAAGTAGAGTCCTAGCTAAGCTGAAAAGCCTTCAGACTATAGCACTCGCGATTTGCTGAAATATGCTAGTCTCTTACTGTAAATTTACAACTTCTGTCTAACACTTGAAAATGTCTCAGTGCCAGCTGGGTAAAAGAAACAGGGCTCGTTCAATTCAATTCAAAATATGTATTATCTTTCTTTAAAATAGCTACCTGGCATATTTATTACATATTTACCTGTAAATGGTTTAGATCCTGATTTTAAGACTGCTTCAACCTATTTCCACATCCAGCAGAGAATGGGTTAATTAGTTTTGAATTGTATACCAAGGTGACTTTCTCAGCTTGATGACTCTGCAGAGGTGAAGTGTCAGGCTATTGTGACAAGGTCAAGCACATAAAAATTCAAATCAAATGCCCTAAGAAGCACAGTCAGTCCATTTCTGTAGCCATCCTTTTTGTCATCGGGGATTCTCTCTGTTTTGGTTTAAGGCTAGCACCAGGCACACCTCTGAGGTAGGTGATATACATACACATATAATATATAATGCATATGTGTGATATATGATAATCAGCAATATAAAGCAATCCCTTTATGTGGGTTCTAGTATAGGCTGAGTCAGGCAGTGGGGCTTCTCTAATTCAAGGTACAACGTCTTTGTGAGATATATTTGTTTTTCCTTTGAGTTCTTAGTTTGGGGTGGGTAAATAATGCCAATATTTATATGTTACTACTAATGAGCAAATTACTGTCATCTTCACTATAGCTCTTCTGCAGAAATGTTGCTCCAAGGGGAAACTACACGTATTTATTATTCTGGTCATGGTCTAGCACCAGGTGTTACAGACAATCATTCATGGATTGGTAATAGGTTGTCACAAAGGCAGAAAATTGCAGGCGAAAACAAATTGTCCTGTGCTGATTATACAATCTCAAGCAATTATGACAGGTGATGTTCGGAGGGGCAGAAACACTCCGCAATGGAAAGAACAAGGCAGAGGTCTCTAAGTGGCTCAGAGCGTTCTAACCCTGCCACCCCCCCACCCCACCCCCCGGTTTCTTTTAATAAAAAGCTCTTGTTACTGAATGGTTATGAAAAGAGTTTTGTCTAACGGATAGGACAGGATTACCAAGAGCAGGGTCCTGGCAGGCACCCATCCTGCTGGTATTGCAATGATGCTCACCGCTGTGACAACCTACAGGCCTTTCATGCTGAAAGAGGATGCAGCTGCCTAAGGAGGGGCAAGGGCAACCAAGGGGGAAGGTAGTAGCCATGACAACGTCCCTGGTCCAGTCGTGTTAGGAGATGACAGTCTACTGGGTGTCTAGCTAAATGTAGATGGATGATATGCTATTGGGAAATGTATATTGGGTCTTTATCTTTGTGACCTGACACAAGTGGACTTTAGGGCTCTTGGAACTCTTGTAATCTCCAGAATGTTCTATGCCATGACTGATTAGTTGCTAGTCGCCTTTCCCGGCAAGATAAGATTTTTTTTTTTTTCAGTCTCACTTACAACCTCTTTGAGAGGCCTGAAGGTTGATTTGGTCACCAGTGGCTACTGGTTTAATCAGGCATGCCTGTCCGATAGACAGTGAAGTCCCCACCAAGCTTCAAAAGAACAGGATTGGAGCGTGTGGAGACAGATGAACCTGCTGAGAATCCCAAGGGACGGCGCACTCAGAGAGGGCATGGTGGCTCTGAGCTCTGACTCCCATCCCTCACCTTCTAGGTCTTTTCATCTTTGTTTTTGTAATATTTATTATAATAGACTGGAAAACATATTTCTTAAGGTTTGCTGGCAAGTGAATCAAATTTGAGGAGCAGGCCATAGGAACCCCCCAGATTGTAGCCAGTTGGTCAGAAGTCCTTCAGAAACAGAGGGGCTCCTCTAGGCTGAGCCCTCAGTGTGAATCTGCAAATCTGTGATGTGGTCTCTAGGTAGATGGCATCAGAACAAAGCTGAATGACTAGAAACAAGCTAGTTGCTACTTGACGTCTTGAGGAGTTATTGGAAACCAACCTGTTGCAGGATATTTGCTCTCACCGTGAACCCCAGGATTGAGTAATTTATTAGAAATTGAGTAATTTATTTAATAGAAAAAACTATTTCTAGTTGTGGTGTGGCTCAACCCTTAGAACACAACTTTAATGAAGATAAAGTTAGTTTGTAGAAGGAAGAACCCACATTTGAAAGTGATGTCTAATTGAGTGGCAGACAAAGTGATGAATCAGAGAAAGATTTGACAGAATAGGGTATGCCCAACTTTCACTAGGAGAGGAAGGGGAAGCTACTTGATGGGGAGAGAGGAGAGGAGGCAGCTTTACTGGGAGAGCTTTACAGAGCTAGGTTGAAGAGAGAACAAGCTAGACACAGATGAAGTCAGAATGATCGAGAGAATGAGAAGGAGTCAGATTAGCATAGATTGCTCTAAAGTTTAAAGGTTAGTTTGAGGTCAAACAGAGCAATTCAGTCAGAGGCCAAGAGTAAAGCCCATTTGAATCAGGCACCCTGGTGAGGAGTTTGAGCCAGAATGGTTGAGTTGAACCAGCCAACAGAGTTCAGAAAGAACTAGAAAGGGTGTGCTTATTCGGCAGTAAGTTTCAGAGGTTGAAAGCATTCTACACCTAGGTAAGATTGTATGGAGGGTAGAAGCTTCTGGAGCTAGGCCTACACTAGCAGACAGAGGCAGTAAACATTGCTGATGACAGTTACTTCAGGAGAATTCAAGTTACTGTAACATAAGCCTTTAGAGTACTTGATGTCTAAGGGGAAAATTATACACAAGAGCTACAAAAATGCTCTATGTTGTGACATTGTTATGTAGTAGGGAAGTTAAAAAAGAAAAGTTTATAATCTACTGAGGTAGCATTTTCCAAATAGGGACATTGGGAAGAATATTGATTCTTAAAAAATGGATTATAATGCCTGGTATAATGAATGGTATGCTATATAAATAAGTCTTATAAACATGGATTTCACTGCTGTAAGAATTTGTGGGTTGATAGCTTAGCACTTGCTAGACTAAAGCAGGAGGATTGTTGTGAGTTTGAGGCCAGCTTGGGCTACAGAGCAAGACTGTCCTAAAGCAAGAACAACCCCCACAAAAACCAAAAACAACACAAAATTTGTGAGAACTAAAACACAGGACCTGGGGCCATTAAGGAATAGCATACCGAACAAACACAGAGGTCAAACACTCTCAGAGAAAAACACAGGTTGCAAGTTTCTTAGATGCCCCACCCCCACCCCCACTCCCATTTCTTTTTCTTCTTTGATATGAGGCCTTGCAATGTTACCCAGGCTGGCCTCAAAACTCCTGGGCTCATAGGATGCTTGTGGCTGAGACTCTAAGGTAGCAGAGACTATAGGCTCACTAGTCTGGGCACAGTCTGTTAATGAAACCACAGGAAGACAGGTCTCAAATACCGGGGCCCCTAGCAGGATAAGACAGTCTTTCTCCTCTATCATCTCAGAGTTAGCTGTGGCTTCGGGGGTCAATGCATTACCCATACTCCCTCTCATGTGTTAGCTCTTACTCACACAGGCACCTGGCCCTGAAAGGGAGCTGGGGGGATGTGGCTATCCGCTGGATGACCAAGCACTTAAAAAAAAAAACCAAAAACCAAAAAAAACCAAAAACCCTCAAGAATCTTTCCCTGGCTGGAGAGATGGCTCAGTGATTAAGAGCACTGACTGCTCTTCCAGAGGTCCTGAGTTTAATTCCCAGCAACCACATGGTGGCTCACAACCATCTGTAATGAAATCTGATGCCCTCTTCTGGTGTGTCTGAAGAGAGCAATGGTGAATACATAAAATAAGTAAATCTTTAAAGGAAAAAAAACTTTCCCTAATAGATGAAGCGGTGTGGGATTGCAGACCCCAGCGCTTTATGTTCCGTTCAGGAAGGATCTTGTCAGGCCAGCTCTAGGGCACAGTTTTAGAATAGACTTTCCCTGCAGACTCTGGACTCTAAGAGAAGCGACATAGTCTTGTGAGAAGCCTTGCCACTCTGGTTAGCTTGTCTATACCGACTCGTCCTCACTGTGCCTCTGTGCTGCTCTTGAGGCCTCAGCGGACTCTGACCAAGGAGCTCAGAGCTGCCTGTGTTAGGTCAGCTCCTCATAGCCTGTTGACTCATCTTCCAACCGGAGAGAGGCAGAGGGATGTTGTCATCTGTTGCTCAAACACTTCCGGAAAAGCAAAGTTAGTTTGCTCAGAAACTCAACTTGATTTGCATATGGCCTCAACAGGACGCCACTTTCCGGGAAAGATAGCTTCCTGAAATGGAAAGTTAAAACTTAACATTTATGGGCTAGCGTGTCCTTAGCAATGAGTCACACTGTCACCCCGTTAATGGGCTCATCCTACTGATGTCACCTTGGAGGGGTGGGCAACTCAGCAGGTTTCCTTGGGAAGACATAATTGACAGCGGCCTCACAGGGGTCTTCAGTGGTAGCAGTGGCCTCCCGTGGGCACTGTGGTACATATGCTCTTCAGACGGGTGGCATGTGGCCCCTGAGTTCATAGTCCCAGTCCCTTCTGTGTAGGATGTTGATCCTGGTCAAGCCACTTCCAGGTGCTATGCTAGGGCAGGTACCAGTCATGTGTGTGTCCCACACACCCACCCAGTCATTCTCAGTAAGTGTAAGAGGATTGACTCTGGGCACTCCTGGGATAAACCAAAAAAATATGGCGCCAGAATTGGGCACCCAAGATAAAACTGTGTGGGTAGATTTCAAGGACAGAAGGCCTGGACTCAGACTTGATAAGGCTTTTCTCCCAGCTGTGTCTGCCTGTCCAGGGACGGCCTGTCATGTGAGAAGGGCCCTGGTGGTGGAGGAATCATATTCCCAGAGAAGTCACGCTTTGTCCTGAGCCGTCAGCATGCCCTCCATGGACGGTACTCACAAATGCATCTGCACACACAGGCACTGTGCATCCCCGACTTTCGGAGCCTTGAAAGGCTGCCGAGTGCCAATCTTGGTTGCCCTGGCTTCTCCAGAAGTCTCCTCGTGGACCACAGGGCCAGCCTGGCTGTGGTTCAGGACTCATTTCATTTATCCAGTGGGGCACTTGATTTTTTTATCTTTCATGGGTAGAACATATCCCACAGTCATTGTCCTGTTGTGTATCAAGGTCCTTAGAGACCTTAGGACAGGCAATGAATTAAGTTAGCACATTCCCAAAGTGACTGCTGGTACCGTGGGTGGGGGAACTCGGGTCTGCTCCTCATGCATTGTTCAGCCCCGTTCTTAGCCTGCACTGCCTATTAGAAGGCAGAGTTAACTTCATTACAGTCCAGGCCAGACTTCACTGAAAATGCTGAGTTTGATTCGGGATTATCTTTTTTCAAAGGGGCTTGGATAGGGTTGGCTAAGAGACTTCTGGGAGCAGCAGGGCTGGGCTTTGAGGACTTCTGAGACGCTGGTGCAGAGCTGCTGTGGGTTTCCAGCCATCGCTGGCCTTCCGTTGGGTCAGATTAGTCTTGGACAAGACACGACACCAGGAGGAAGCACCGCAATAGAACCTGACTGAGACTGGAGGGGAGCTTCCAGGGCCTGCCCTCAAGGACATGCTGTGTATTTTTTTCCATTCTTTTTTCTTTCTGCCTTCTAATATATTTTTATTTACAAATAATCCTCATTTAAGAAGCAATCTGATACTGGTGTGGTGGCTTGTGTCTTTAATCCCAGTACTCAGGAGGCAGAATTATAGCAACCAGGAAGGCTGAAGGCAGTAGAATCCCAATTTCAAGGAGTACCTGGGCTGTGGTAAAATTGAGGCCAAGCCTGAGCTAAGGTGAGATCAAAGCCAGCCTGAGCTAAGGTGAGATCAAGGGCAAGCCTGGGCTAAAGTGAGATCAAGAACAAGCCTGAGCAAAGGTGAAATCAAAGCCAGCCTGGGCTAAGGTGAGATTAAGGGCAAGTCTGGGCTAAGGTGAAATCAAAGCCAGCCTGGACTAAGGGCTAAAATGAAATCAGGGCCAGCTTGGGCTAAGGTGAGCTAAAGGCCAGCCTGGGCTATGGTGAAATCAAAGCTAGCCTGGGCTACTTAGTGAGATCTTGTTCCAAAAAAATAAAAAAAAAGTAAAAAAGAGCCGGGAGTCAGCTCAGTTGGTGGAGCATTGGTCCAGCAACCCTGAGACCTAGCCTGGTGTTCGATTCACAGTAGCACAAAGCAGAAACAAAGACGACTCCCTGGAATGGGATGCTCCCCTGGGAACAAGGTGTTCAGAATTCAGCCCCTCGGCCTACTTTTTCCTTAGAGTCATGTGTTTTCTGAGAATTTTGTGATTTTTTCTTTCTACCCTTGCATCTGGTAACGTCTTCTGTTTGGACATTGCCAGCTGATGACGGAACTAGAACTAGATACATACAAAGAACATTTTTTGTTTGTTTGTTGTGGTTTGGTTTTATGAGACAGAGTTTCTCTGTGTAGTCCTGGCTGTCCTGGAACTCACTCTAGATCAGGTTGGCCTCAAACTCAGAAATTCGCCTGCCTCTGCCTCCCAAGTGCTGGGATTAAAGGCGAGTGCCACTACTGCTGGGCTAGTACAAATAACTTTAATTGACTCAGGATCTAAAAGCAACATTTGTTGCAGAAAATAAACAGAACGGTCTTATCCTGAGTCAAACAGCTAAGGAACACAGCTGAGTGTTTCCCCTGGTACCACAGAACTACACTGCAAGCTTTGTGAGGGTTATCCCTGGATTTTTCAGGCTAGTTCCTAAGAAAGGGAGCTCTGATGTAACCCTTTATCACACGTCCTGGCTGGCGTAGATGTGGGGAGATAGTGAACCTCCATTGTCCGGATGCGAGTCCTGTTCCCAGCTGCTCCAGCCTGTCTACTCCAGTGCAAAACCAGTTCTGTTACTTATCCCTGACACTCCGTGAGTCAGAGGAGCCCAGGCGTCAGCCTGTCACAGCTCACCTGCAGGCCAGATCTTTCTTTCCTGTGGTCTTAGGCTCCTGCCACGGATGTGGGGCGGGATCCACCATTCTGTTATCACTCGGCTTCCCAACCTGATTAGTGAAATGATTGTCTCTGCCAATTCCTTTTCTTGTGCTCACCTTTAGTTTTTTCTCTTTATTTTTTCATTTCTATTGATAGGAAATTTAATCTTTTTGTCCCCCCCCCC
>JADRCC010175755.1:0-15988 GCA_019843855.1 Hylomyscus alleni | reverse complement strand
AAAAAAAGAAGTTTAAATTCTGTGATTATCTTCCAATTGTCTTGGGGTTTGTCACTGGAGACTGAATCCCTGATCTTGCATATACCAGGTCAGACATTCATCACTGTCCTATAGCACCAGTCCTGCCTTCAGTTCTTTCTTTTTTTTTAAGATTTATTCTGGCTTCAGTTCTTAATATCACACTGCCTTGTGGTAACTTGACAAAAATGAATGGAAAAGTCTGGAGAAAAGATGACTAATGCACAATTTGTATATCAAATCCCTAGATATTTTGTCTGTTTTTAATCTCTAAACCTTAAGGGGAAGCCATCTTTGTTGTCTGCTTGGCTTCTGTTTGACAGACAGAGAAAATACAAACACCCAAGTAATTGAGCCACCAATGTCCACAGTTACCCATGGTCTGAATGCCCATCTGCACAGCAGGGCTACACTGACAGAGCAGAGGCACTGAGCCTTACCTGCAGTCTGTTCACTTTCTGTGCTTCTTTCAGAGACACGCTGTGCCCTTTGTTCTCCTGCATCATGAGCTGCACTTGACTCCTTAGCTCTTCCAGCTCCAGATCCTTCTGTGTGAACACCACCTGATCGGCGGCCAGAGCGCACTGGGAAGGGAAGAAGACAGAGCTCAGCAGATACTGAGGGGTACTGCAGAACCGTGTAAAGTCCAGTGAGAGCATGACAACACCGTTTAAGGTTTTCTTATCCTTTTTACTTGGCCTTTTCCAGATTCTTTTTGAGATGGGCAGAAATAGAGGTACCTATCACTGTGATTCCATGAGAATTAATTCCAAATGCAAAGGGTACCATTCCATGGGAATAGAAATGAGGCAGTGCCTGGAACACCAGGATTCATCTTTCTTCTTCCTGAGTGCAGGTGCAACTTGCCCAGTAGCCTCATCTCTGTCACCATGGCTGCCCTGGACCCTCAAACCTTTTAGCCAAAATGAATCCTTCCTCCTTTTGGACTGTTTTTGCAGGTATTTTGTCCCAGCAACAAGAAGACTACCTAACAGAAGTAATTGGTACTAAGAAGTGGGATGAATGTCTTAGTACCAGTTGCTGCAATGAACCTCATCCTATGACCTAGTTTGCCAGAGGACTTTGGACTACTAAGATAGAAAACCTTAGAATGCTGTACTTAGAGCTGGAACGGGCCATTTCAGCAGCAGTTTGGTAGACCAGAATGCCAAAGAAATGTGGACCCAGACAAGTGGAGAGCCCGTTTATGAAGCTTCAAAGGGAAACAAGGGCTCTAATGGGAACTGTTACAAACTGACAAAGATGCAGGCTGCATTCTTTCTGTGGGAACTTGAGTGAGGCTGAATTCAAAGCAATGGACTAATATGTTTAGTGAAGAAAAACCGTCAACGCAGGACAGCATTCAGGCTATGGCATGGTTACCCCTCCTCACTCTCATCCAGATCTACAGTGAGAGAGAAAGCCAAGGAGCAGAGCATACACTTGTTGGAAAACTGTACCACTTGGCAGGGAAAGCAAGGAGTTGAACGTTTTAGGTGAGGGGCTAAGAAAGCAGTAACTGTCAAGGAGTTCAGCACCATCAGCAGCAGTGATTGGCACTGGAGCAAGAGGGAAGTGCCTGATGGCATGACTCTACCTAAGAAAGGCTCCATCTTCTGAGAATGGAAATTCATTTGAGAGAAGAGAACCAACACTGTGATTGCTGCTCAAGGGGTTCCCTTCTAAAAACTACTGCCTAGGGAACATTTCATCACAGTCAGTACAACAGAGGCAAACACAAAGGAGCCAGGCTACACCTGGCTCTAGCATCATCCAGAAGACCCTGATTTTATGGGCACAACAAGCACAAGAGTAAGGAAGTCACAGAGGCTCATACCAAATTTTAGAAAGCCACTGAGGCCTGTCAATGTATAGCTCCATCAGATTCCCTGCAAGGGATCCCTGAGGGGCCAAGAGGTAGACCAGTGACAGCAAAGCTAGGTTGTAATGGAATCCCAGGATACTGGGGATGCCAGGGTCACAGGACATTGATTAAGGAAAGCTACAGACATGCAGTGGGACAAGTATTAAGAAAGAGGTCATCTGTACGAAGCAGCAGAGCTGGACAGACATGGTTCCTAGGTCCTTGGTAGCCCAGGTGACATATCATAAGCCCAGATGCTGGACATGAAGCTGAAGGATTTGATGTCTTCCCTGTTGGGTTCCAGTCCTTCTTTGGAAATGGGTTTCCTGTCTCTGATCAGTTTTCCTTCTGTAAATATGGAGTTGTAGGAGCTCACAGTTAAGAAACTGAGTCTCAGAAGATACTTCAGAGTTTCAGCAATGTTGGAACTGTTAGACTGTGGGGATGTCTATACGTAACTAAATACATTTTGTATTATGAGATGAAAATGAGACCTAGAAACAGGGATGAAATGTTATAACCTAAAATAATGGATGTCACGTTATAAGGATGGAATTGTGATGGTCAATCTTCATTGTCAACTAGAGGAAATTTATAATCACCATGGAAACACATAACTGCAGGTGTGTGTCTATGAGGGTGTTTATAAAAAGTTTAACTGAGGAAGACCCATCCCAGAATATATAGAAAACAAACAAACAAACAAACAAAAAGCCCAAACGAGTAGAGCGTCAGCATTACCTTCTCTACGGTTCCAGATGGTGGCCCTGATGTGACCAGCGGCCTCCTGTTCCTGCTGCCATGCCCTTTCTGCTATATGGACTAGACTTTCAAACTTGAGCCAAAATAAAACTTGTCTTTTATTTTTGGCAGGTATTTTATCACAGTAACAAAATGTAATTAACATATATTTGTTTCATGAAAAACAACTTGTTTTAAGTTTCATGAAAAAAATGAGCTTGATGGCTCCCAATAAATGCTTAAGACTTTGCTAATACCACTGGTGATATTAAGGAATATATAAAAATGTTTAAACACTTGGAATATCTAAATTATTTTCCAAATGACAATTGTATAATCATTCAAAATCACATGCAGAAAAGAACCACTCAAAGGTCACAACAGAGACCAGTAAGTTTTATTTTATAAATCATGATATAATAAAATAATTTCAAATCGCTCCTTGCAAGTCAACAAAGAAAATTTTTAATTAAGATTTGGTGTAGTATGAAAGAATGTCCGTGATTTATCTCAAAAGTTACTGAAATACTCATCCCTGCCTTATAAATCTACATAAGGATAGATTTTCCTTATAATTTTGACAAGATCTTGCTAAAGCACAAGAAGACACAAGTGTCTTCTACTAAGTAAGCCACACACTAAAGACATCAAAAATGTAAGCAGCTCTACTGAGCTGTCCCCTGAGCTAGAGATCAAAGCCAGGGCTTCTTCACAAGTTTCAGGCGGGTGTCCTACTCCTAACCTATATACACAGTCCATGGTTTGAAAGGTCTACTGGGAAATTTCAAACTTTAAAAGTGAAAACTCACTCTGAATTTAAAAAGTCTAAGAGCAGCTCTCATTAGTTTGCTTGTTTCAGACAGGATTCCATGAGCAGCCCTAGCCCTCCTGCCTCAGCCTCCTGAGTACTGGGATGACAGTCATGTGCCTGCCACATGGCCCATGTGAAACGGTTTCTTCCTGGTTTATGTAAAAAGGTTGTTTGCTGAAACCTGTAACTAAAAAGATTGTGTTTCTAATTATGTTTCCCTGCTTAAAAAAAAAAAGTGGGCATGGTGGCACATGACAGTATGTACCCCATACTGTCCTGGAACTCACTGTGCAGTGCGGGCTGGCCTGGAGTTCATGATCCTCCTACTTCTGCCTGCCAAGGGCTGGGATGGCAGGTATGCACCAGCTCCTTCTGTTTCTTTCCTCCCTTCCTTCCTCCCTCCCTCCTCTCTCTCTCCCCCCTCCCTCTCTCTCTCCATTCATTTATTTTTATATGCACTGATGTTTTTGTCTGCATGCATGTCTTTTTGAGGGTGCCAGATCCTCTAGAACTGGAGTTCTGCATATAGAGTTCAAGGCTATCTTGTGCTATTTGAGATCCTTCCTTGGGAAAACATGGTTGAAGAGAGATGACTCAGTGGCTTAAGAGCACTGGCTGCTCTTCTAAAGCACATGGGTTCCATCCCCACCATCCAGGCAGCTCAGAACTGTCTGCAACTTCAATTCCAGGGGACTTGATGCCTTCTTCTCA
Source organism: Hylomyscus alleni (assembly GCA_019843855.1). Classification (NCBI taxonomy): domain Eukaryota; kingdom Metazoa; phylum Chordata; class Mammalia; order Rodentia; family Muridae; genus Hylomyscus; species Hylomyscus alleni. The sequence continues at coordinate 11,843 of JADRCC010175755.1, read as the reverse complement.
CCTCTGTGGGCATCCCACATACATACATGCAGGCAAAACACTCCCTATATATAAAAGGATAAAGTAATTAAAAACAAAGAAAAAAACCACAAAATATTTAAAAGGCAAAAGGCAATACAAGTGGGGCACTGTTACTTAAGGAACAACTGAAGGCCTCTCATGGGATTTTGCTTGCAAACTCTACAAAAGCAGAACTGACTTTATTTTGTTCTCTACTAGCTCCTGTACATAATGTTTATTTAGAAAGATGTAGCCAGGCAGTGGAGGCGTACACCTTTAATCCCAGCACTTGGGAGGCAGAGGCAGGAGGATTTCTGAGTGCAAGGCCAGCCTGGTCTACAGAGTGAGTTCCAGGACAGCCAGGGCTACACAGAGAAACCCTGTCTCGAAAAAAACAAAACAAAAAAAAGAACCGCAGTGGTACCCTAAGGATGTAACTCAATTGGTAGAGTACCTGCCTAGCATGCATAAAGCCCTGAGTTTGATTTCTAGCACTAAATAAAACTAGGGGGCTGGTGAGATGGCTCAGCGGGTAAGAGCACTGACTGCTCTTCCAAAGGTCCTGAGTTCGGATCCCAGCAACCACATGGTAGCTCACAACCACCCGTAATGAGATCTGACGCCCTCTTCTGGTGCGTCTGAAGACAGCTACAGTGAATGCTGCCTGAGCGAGCAGGCTAGAGTGAGCGGGCCGGCAGAGGTCCTGAGTTCAATTCCCAGCAGCCACACACATGATGGCTCACGTCCACCTGTACAGCTACAGTGTACTCACACAGATAAAATAAATAAAATAAATCTTTAAAAAAAAACTAAGTATGGTTGATGTACTTATTTATATAATCTCAGCACTGGAAGGTAGGAAAAGAAAGATGAGAAGTTGAAGGCCATCCTTAGCTATTTAACAAATTAGAGGCCAACCTGGGCTATATGAAATCCTTCTCAAAAACAAAAAGAACCACAGACCTATAAGCCAGACATGGTGGATCATACCTGTGACCCCAGCTCTTGAGAGACTAAGACAGAAGATCATTCAAAGTTCCAGAATGACTTAAATATTGAGGGAGTTCCTAGCAAGTCTGCACTATCATATGAGACTGTGAGGAAGAAGGAAGCAGAAGAAAAGGAAGAGGAGGGATGGAAGGGAGGAAGGAAGGGAGAAGAGGAACAACAACAAAAAGCCGGAGGCACAGCATAGCTCAGGGATACAGCGAGTGCCTAGCATGTTCAGCTCGCAACCACACACGCGCAAAAGAAGAAAACTCAGTGCAATATAACTTAACTTTGTTTGTAGAAATGTTTCTTTGATCCTCTAAATTGCTATGAACGTTCACAAGGTTCTATTTAGTAAATATACCTTAAAATGTACTTTGATCACATCATAGGAGAAAAGAAATCAACAAAGAACAAATCTGAGAAAGAATAGGAAATGAGACACAGAGATGCTAAGAAAGGCAAGTGAGATTTTCATATTCTTATTTCCTTTTTTGTTCTTTTGTTTTGTTTTGTTTGTTTGTTTGTTTTTTTAAAGAAAAGCCTAGATCTCACTGTATTGACCAGGATGCCCTAGATCTCACCGTGTAGATCAGGCTGGCGTAGATCACACTGTATAGACCAGGATAGTCTACATCTCACTGTATAGACCAGGATGGCCTAGATCTCACAGAGGTTGACCAGCTTCTGCCTCCCTAGTGGTGAGATTAAAGAAATGTACCAACACACCATCTAACTTTTCTATAATTCTTAAAAAAGAAAACTGCTCTCCAAGGCTGTTCTCTGACATCCATAACACACGCCTGTACTTCTAACATGCCATTCACACTCCATCCACACAAAATAAATAAACATTTTTTTTAAATTTAGAACTTTGGAAATTCCCAAATAACTTTTAGAATGTGCTTGTCCAAATAGACACAGTCCTTAGACAAGTTCTATCTATGAGTAGGTATGAGAGCTCACACCCATAACTCCAACAGAGGCAAGAGGACTGCCCTGAGTTCAAAGCCAGCCTGAGCACATAATGAGTTCCAGACCAGCCTAAATAATAGACTAAGATCTTATTTCAAAGAAGACAAAATAGATCAGGGATGTCTCAGAAAGCACTGTACTTTCCTAGTAAATGAAGGCTGTGCGCCTAATCCCTTTGTCAACAGAGTGGGATGGGGTTCTTAGTCAGGTGGGACCATACCCTCCTATAATCCCAGCACACAAGAAACAAAGGGCAGAGTCCAGGCCAGCCTGGCTGGTCTACACACTGAGTTCCAGCCTAGTTACATAGCAAGACACAGTCTCAAAATGCAGTAATTAATTAGTAATGTCTAAGTACCTGGTATTTCTTAAGTTCTCTCTTCAGCTGGAGGACTGTCACGTGCTGGGGTCCTTCTTCCAGGTTCCCAATGCCCTGGTTTCCAGGCAATGGGGTGAGGACAGCCTTCCTGACTTCCTGAGTCCTGCTAAACCACTCTTGCAGCTTGTGCTGCTGTTTCTGGTTTAGTCTGACAGCATCTTTTAAGTCCACCAGGAAGGAGAAGGCTTGCTCTATGCAGTCCTGGTACCCCAGACACTCCTCCTGGAGCTGAGCTACCTGCTCCTCCAGAGAATGGATTCGATCCTGGTCGGGAACATTCTCTGAAGAGATCTGGCTAGTTTGGCTGATGCTGGCCTGATGGCTCTGCAAAGCTTCTCGCAGCAGCTTAATCTCAAATTCCATTTCATCCATTCGGTCTGCCTGGGGGCTGAAGTTTAAAGTAGGTTTGTTTCTAATGTTCCGTGCTCTGTTGGCATATTTGAGAGAATTTAAGGACTCATCAAAATCTGAGGAGGATGGGCTGACACACGTGATCATGACCGTCTTGGCGCTGCCGCCCAGGGAGTCTTTCAGAAGCCGGGTAATCTTAGCATCCCTATATGGGATATGAGAGCTCTTCCTGCGTGGGTCTCCAAGGGCACTTATTACGTTTCCTAGAGCAAGCAGCCCACTGTTGATTTGGATGGACTCTTTGAAGCGTTCGCCAGTATTCCCGGTCTTGGTCACTCTTTCTGATCCAGCCAAATCCACAAAGTGGAATTTGGAGACAATATGCCGATGGGAGTACCACTCTCCGGCTTCAGCTGCCTCTGTATTTTTCTCAACTTGGCACACATTTATGGTGAAGATGGCGTGGGATCTACTGGAGTGCTCATTCATCTGCGTGGTGCCTGTGTGCCTGGCCGCGTTCCCTACCTGCAGGAGGCTCATCACGTCCTCCACGCTCTCTACTTGGCATTCCTTGGCCCCAACAATCACTTAAAACACAAAGTTTTAAAACCAAATTTTCATCAGAATCTAGTACAATTAAATTAATCACACAACAGTTACCCTTTGCTAAGCAACCCAGAAAGATAACCTTTTTTTAAAAAAAGCAATAAAGTTTCAAATAACAGTAACATCAGTGAATATCATTAAATAATTTCAGAAAAACTCCAACAGAAATTATTTTAAAAAATAAGACTCAAATTTAAACTCTAAAGGATGTATTTTATTTGTTAAGATCCAATTCTTGCTTTTGGTCAAATATCATAATGAATTCTTTAGAATGAATGACACTCAAAACCTCTGGGGCTGGAGTTACATAGCTCAGAGGCAGAGTGTGTACAAAGAAGAGCATGTGAGGCCCTGGGCTCAAGCTCCAGAATCAAGAAAAACAAAATAAAACAAAACAGAGAGAACATTTTGTTTCCATATCTTGGTTTGTAATTATTCTATGAAAACAGGAGTCATGGCTGGTGATCCAATGTACTCATGAGGCCGAGGCAGGATTCACAGCTCAAAGCCAGCCTGGGAAAGCGAGTTAAAGGCCAGGCCAGGCCATTTACAATGAGACTCTGTCCCACAATCTTCTAAAATTAAAAACAAAAAAGGCAGCTGCGTGCTGGGCTCAGTGGCACAGCACTTTCCTAGCCTGGATGGATTTCCAGCATGGCAAAACAAGAACATGAACACCACCGGGCGGTGGTGGCGCACGCCTTTAATCCCAGCACTTGGGAGGCAGAGACAGGCGGATTTCTGAGTCCGAGGCCAGCCTGGTCTACAGAGTGAGTTCCAGGACAGCTAGGGCTATATAGAGAAACCCTGTCTCAAAAAACCAAAAAAAAGAAAGAAAAAAAAAAAAAAAAAAAACCAAATCCACCGTGCAGGCTCTTTATTCTCGGCACCCTGCAGGCCCCTGGATCTTACGAAGGCTCTCTAGTTTCACTGAGCTACTTCACCTGTGTTCCCCTTCTCATCTTCTCGGATGTGAAGGTCCTTCATGGACGTCTCCAACTCTAGAAGATCTCTTAGGTCTTCCTTATATACTTCTATATACGACACTTTGATTTTAAAGTCAATGCTAGGATTTTCAGAGATGCTCTGAAATATTTCTTGGATAGCTCGAGGAATGATACCCTTTTGACCCTCCACAACTGATGCTGAAAATTCAGAAATAGAAAGCATATCTGAGTCTTGAAATAAACAAAGGCTACAATCTGGAACTTATGACTAATATATTTTTCTTACATTTCTATTATAAGAATTATAAACCTGGACAGGCATGGTGGCACATACCTTTACTTCTAGCACTCAAGAGACAGAGGCAGCCTGGCTGGTCTACATACTGAGTTCCAGCCAGGGTTGCATAGCAAGACAGAATCTCAAAAAGTATGTTATTAATTGAACTTATGCAGGGCTAGACCACACAATATAAAATCCAGAGGCAACAGGCTGGGAGCATGGCTCACAGGGTAAGAGCTCTCTCTGCACAGGTTCCAGTACCCATGTAAAAGTCAGGCATGGCACAAAAGCATCTGTAACTCCAGAAGGAAAGCCAGGAGCATCCCCGGTTGGAGGGTCACCAGTCAACTAGCTCCAGACTCGGAGAGACACTGTCTCAGTGGAACAGAGTTGAGAATGATATCAGGACATCTGACTTCTTCCTCTAGCCTCTGCATATGCTTGCACAGACATGAAGACTTACACGTGTGTGCACTCTGCATGTGTTTGCAGAAACATGAAGACATACATGCACTCACTATGCATATACCATGCATAGTTCACATATATCCCTTATGCAGAATTTATCCGTTTAACAAATATGTGTTTAGTATTTATTTACTGCATATAATACAACACTCTAGGGCTCTGGCACAATCAATAAAATAAAGGGAAAATCCCCTAATGTGGTAGAATTCTACAAAGAAACAGGCAGGAACAATAAATAAAAACTATAAATTACATGGTATATTAAAATGCTGGCCACATGGTGATAGACACCTGAAATTCCCCTGGGGCACTGAGACATAAGGGCTGAGATTTACAGCCAACCTGGATGGAGCAAGCTTATCTCAGAACCAAACTCAGATGAACCCACATAAAAACAGAATGAGTGGAGGGCGGGGGAAGCATGTGTGAGGCTGTGACTGCAGTTCAAATACAAAGCAACCTGAGAAGCCCGGGGGTGGTGGGGGTGGTAATAGTGGTGCACGCCTTTAATCCTAGCATTTGGGAGGCAGAGGCAGGCGGATTTCTGAATTCAAGGCCAGCCTGGTCTACAGAGTGAGTTCCAGGACAGCCAAGGCTACACAGAGAAACCCTATCTTGGGGGGAAAAAAAAGAAAAAAGAAAAACAAAACAAACAAAAAACAAAGCGACTTGAGAACAGAAGAACACACGTCAAAACACAAGATGATGTGATCACACAAAAGGTCAAAGGTCGGCACAGCCAGCATCAGGAGCAAGGACAGACCCACAAGAGATAAGGTCAGAGGAGTGGCACCCCTCTGCCAACCATGGAAGCCTTGTGGATGGCTACCCACTTGGATACCTTGTGGCTGGAAGTCAGATCCACAAAGAAAACAGTAACATTATGGTCTGAAATTTTACAAATTAGTGGAGGACAGTCCTCACGTGACAGTCCTGCTGTCTTTTGCTGGAGTGTGAGTGGAGAGACTACCTCAGAGGCTCCTGTAGCAATCTGGTAACTGGAGGATTTAGAAGATATATCTAACAGATTTGATATGGTATCAATATGGAACCTACATTTATGTTGAAAAGCCATTAAGGTTTTCTGTCAACTGCATGTGACATCACAAACCTACGACCTTACAGTTTAGGAGAGAGGATTATTAAGGGTTTGAGGCCAGCCAAAGCTACAAAGTAAGGCCTTATCCTGCAGGAGTCGGGGAGTTAGTGAGTGAACTCATTGGTTAAAAGCATTGGCTGCTCTTCCAAAGGACCCAGGTTCATTTGCCAGCACCCAGTTCATTTGTAACTCTAATCTCAGAGGATCTAATACCCTCTTCTGGTCTCCACTGGCACCAAGAATACATGTACACACACATACATATAGGCAAAACATTCATACACATAAATATAATCTTTTAAAAACCAGACTGAAAAGTTTCTGACAGACTGGATGTGACATACAAGAGAAAGCACTGGTCAAGATGACTGCAGGGTGTGCTCACAGTCACTGCAGGGTGTGCTCACAATCACTGCAGGGTGTGCTCACAATCACTGCAGGGTGTGCTCACAGTCACTGCAGGGTGTGCTCACAGTCACTGCAGTTGCCATTGGGTTTAGTGGGTTGGAAGAAAAGAAAGCACATGCTTCTAACCTATCAAGATAATCAAGCCATTGGATCTGTGTCATCAGAGTTTTAACAGTTATCTGGATTGAGGGAAATAACTAGAAGCCATCTGTGTACAGACAGCATGGAATAGAATGAGCCTGGCTGTGACCACTAAGAACAGGATTTTTTAAAGCAAAGGTGCCTGGAGGAAAGCCAACACCTGCGCTCCAGAGCACTTCATGTATCAGTTCACTTGCCAGAGCACCTGCAGAGAGACCAGTATCATAGGAGAAGGGCCAAGACTGTGGTCAGTCACTGGAAACCAAGTCGAGAATGTGCTAATGGGTCCAGTGAGGTAAGAAGTAAGAGCTGACCACTGCACTTAGCAGAGTGGTAACTTTAGGATTATCTCAACAGATGACTCTCAATGGCTGTAGAAGTTGGAATAGATGACTATAAGACAGAGTGGAGGAGGGGATGGACAGTCCCAGAGGACAGTTTCAGATCTTGATGCACTTGATGAACTTGATGAACTTCAGTATCAGTTTCCATGGGCTGGGGATGCAGTGCACTGGAGAGTGTTTGCTGATGTGCGTGGAGCTCTGGATCCAAGCCCCAGCACTACAAGGGTGCATGTCTGCATCTCAGCACCAGGAGGTGGAACAAGAGGATCAAGAGTTCAAAGCCATCCTCAGCCACACTGAATGTTGTCCTCTGACCCCACTCAGATGCTATTGTATGTACCCCAATAATAAATAAATAAAATTTAAGGATATACATAGGCATAATTTTTCTATAAAGAACTATAATGACATAGAAATTATCCCCCAAAGTGACATACAGCTAAGTAAACAATCTCTTCAGTTAAAGGAGTACAGGATCAAAAAGTATCTCCCTCAACTATTAACACACAGGTATTAATATCCAGAATACACAAAAAGCTTCAAAAATTACCCTATCAATGAATGGGCTAATCAACACAATAGATCGTTCTCAAAAGATGTCCCTGCTGGAACAGCAGTCATCAAGACAACAACAAATTCTAACAAGGATACAGACAACACAGACTTGTGCCTGCTGGTGGGATGCAAACTAGTCCGAACATCATGGCGATCAGTAATGCAAGGCCCTTGAGAAGCAAACCAGACCTACCCTGACTCAGCCACACCAGCTCTGGGTATTTAACCCACACATTCCAAGTCAATATATTCCACAGACACTTGTATGGGGGTCACTGCAGCATTATTGACAATAGCTAAGTTATGGAATCAACCCAGGTATCCATCAACAGAAGAACAGACAACAAATATGTGGTTCATATGTATATAGACACAGTGTCATATATGTATAGAAGACATGAAAGGAGAAGTGAAACTGTCTGGGGACAAAGAGGCTTGATGAGAAGGGAGAGAGCAAGAGAGGAAGGCAGAGGTGTTGGGAGAATATGCTGAAATTACATTATATACTTGGAAGAAAATAGTCTTCTGAATCCCAGCACAATAAAATAAATTAATATCAAAAAGAAATATAATGGCCAATAAATATTTGAAAAAATATCCAATATCTTTAGCCAATGGTGAAATGCAAATAATAATCTATTGAGCAGTGTGCTGTTGCATACCTGTAGTCCCAGCACTCAAGAGACAGAGGCAAGAGAATCTCTGAGTCAGAAGCCACCTATGGTTGCACAGTAAGCCTCTACCTTTAAAAGTGTGGGGTTTGGAGATGGCTCAGCAGTTAAGAGTATTTAATGGCATTGCAAAAGATTCAGGTTTGATTCTCAGAACCTACATGGCAGCTCACAACCACCTAAAACTCCAGTTTCAGAGGATCGATGCCCTCTCTTTGGCCTTCAAGGCTCCTGCACACATATGGGTGCATGCAAGCAAGCGCGTGCATACACACACACACACAAGAAATAAAATTATAAATTTCTTTTTAAAATTGAGACTCCATTTCATCCCAGTCAGAGTAGCCACCATCAAGAAACAAACGACAGGGTAGAGTTGGCTCAGTGGTTAGGAGCCCTGCTGCTTTCCAGAGGACCCGAGTTTGAGTGTCATCAGCCACTCGCAACTCCGGAACCCCAGTTTCTGGAGATGGGAACTAATGTAACAGAACATGTAGTAAGAAGCAGATGTGGAACTGACTAAAGGAAGAAACGGCTCAGCTGAACACAATGACAGCACGAGAGAGGATAGTGAGGAAGGCCCTTGACTGAGGAAAACATAATGACATATGTATATGAAGAGGCCATGAGGAAACAAACCTATTACTTTTATGTTAACCTCAAAAATTAACTTAAGCCAGGCAGTGGTGGTGCATGCCTTTAATCCCAGCACTTGGGAGGCAGAGGCAGGCAGATTTCTGAGTTCGAGGCCAGCCTGGTCTACAGAGTGAGTTCCAGGACAGCCAGGGCTACACAGAGAAACCCTGTCTCGAAAAAACAAAACAAAAAAAATTAACTTAAAAAGGCAATGACAGGGGAGGGCCTAGTGCCACAGACTTGAAACCCAACTCTAATGAGGGCTGAGGTGGAGCCATCCTAATTTCAAGGACAACTTGGGCTAAGAGTAAGAAAGGCCAGCATAGGCAGCTCAGTGACTCTTTCCTTTGAAACAAACAAAAAAAAGCAAAGAGAAGGCTAGTGATGTAGCTCAGCAGGATGGTGCTTAGCCAGCAGCCTCGTTCTACTTCCAGTACCAAAAAAGCAAAACAAGATTTAAAATGTTAAGGTCTATGATAGACTGAAACAGATGGCTGTACACCAGTGTTTGTTTCAGCTAAATTGGGAGACAAGGCAAAGCCAAGGAAAACACACCACAGACTAGTGCTCAGCCATAAAAGAAATGAAGTCTTGATTCCTGCTATAAAACGCTAAGAGTTTGAAAATCTTACCAACATGGCCTCCTCCGATGGTGTATGTCTTCCCAGATCCAGTTTGTCCATATGCAAAAACAGTTGCGTTATAGCCCTCGATGAGTGACAGCACTAGCGGCTTTATACATGTGTTGTAAACTTCATCTTGAGTGGAATTTTTGCCAAAAACAAAATCAAAGGTAAACACTCTATCTCTCCCAATGATAATCTGCTGGGTGTTTGGAATATCCCTCACACAAACTTGATGATTATGTAGAACTTCTTTGCAAAGCAGAGGTCTAATTCGGACAGCAACTTTTATCGGTATTTCTTCCATGGCAGCTTGGATTTTACTGAATAGATTATGCACTTAGTGTTCAATAACAGTGTGAGAAACATCCATTTTATGTAAGATCTGGACTCCTGCATATCAAAATAAAAGATATAGTTTAATTACTAGTTACATTAATGCCATAAAAACCACTCATGTTTCAAATCAGAGTCATTTAGAGCAGATTCTTTTTTATTATTATTATTATTTTTTTAATGAACAAACAAAAACAACAAGAACGAACCCCTGCCGCCTCCCCCTTCCCCATGCCTGCCACCCCACCCTCTCCCACCCATCTGCCCTGTCCTTCCCCTACACTGGGGCACAGAATCCCCACAATGCCAAGGGCCTCTCCTCCCATTGATGACCGACTTTGCAATCCTCCACTATACAAATGCTGCTAGAACAATCAGTCCCACCATGTGTACTCCGTGGTTGGTGGTTGAATCTCTGGGAGCTCTGAGGGCATTGGTCAGTCCATATTGATGTTCGTCCCAAGAGGCTGCAAGCCCTTCAACTCCATTGGTTCTTTCTCTAACTCCTTCATTGGGGATCCTATACTCAGTTCAATGGATGGCTGTGAGCCTCTACTTCTGTATTAGTCAGGCACTGTCAGAGCCTCTCAGGAGACAGCTATATCAGGCTGGAGTGCCCTTCCTTCAGTTAGAGCAGATTCTTTACCAGTACAAATTCTATTACAAAGTTGATCTGACTTGTAAAATGTAGACGGGCAGTGGTGGCGCATGCCTTTAATCCCAGCACTTGGGAGGCAGAGGCAGGCAGATTTCTGAGTTCGAGTGTCTACAGAGCGAGTTAGAGGGCAGCCAAGGAAACCTTGTCTCAAAAAAAAAATTTTTTTAAGTAATTTAATGATTAAAAGATTCAGCATTTAGATTTGTTTCAAAATAGTTGAGGGGGCTGGAAACCATGAATTGGTTAATTATAAAGTTAAAGGATAAAAACACAGGATCTCTCTCTATATATATCCAGAGTGTGGTGCTTCTAGTTCATTAATCTAAATAATGAACCATTACAATTAGGAATAATTAATTAGTTAGAAAATCCAGGTGAAGAAATAACTCAGGAATTATGAACATGTTAAAAGTAAATACTTGGGTAGGTGTTGAGATGGCTCAGTGGTTAAAAACACTGGCTATTCTTCCAGAGGACCTGATTCAGTTCTCTGAACCCACATCAGATAACTCACAACTCTCTGTAACTCCAGTTCCTACACATATATATGGTAAACATAAACGTATACAGGCATACACATATACACATAATACATAAGTCAATTTTAGCCAGGTGGCAGGGGCAGCCACCTTTAATCCCAGCACTTGGGAGGCAGAGGCAGGTGGGTCTCTGAGTTTCAGGCCAACCTGGTCTACACAGTGAGTTCCAGGTTAGCAAGAGCTACATAGAGGAACCCTGTCTCGAAAACTGATGGGGGGGTGGAGAGGGAGAATGGAGGGAGGAAGGGAGGGAGAGAGGGAGGGAGGGACAGAGGGAGGGAAGGAAGGAAGGAAAGAAGGAGAGAAAGAAATAAAGAGAAAGAAGAAGGGAAGGAGAGAGGAAGGGAGGGAAAGAAAATTTATAAATAAAATTTAAAGTAAATTATTTGTATTATATTTGAAGATATTGAAAAATAGCATTTCATCTCACAAACATCAGTATTAAATGATGAAATTTCTGTCAGTATAATTTATAACAATTAGTTCAAAAGCAATCAAAACTACAGGCTCTAAAAATGGTTCAGCAGGTAGCACCTTCACCACAGGAGCCCTGGAAAGCACGGAAAGGTGGAAAGAGAAAAACACCTGCACAAAGTTGTCCTCTGACTTCCACACATGCTCCATTATGAACTCTCAAGCCCAATGCATCTAGTTAACTTTGAAAATCAACACAAACAGGCAAATGGTGTTTTCTACTTCTAAACATTGCCTTAGCTTCTTTTCCTGCGCTGTGATTAAAACAGCCCAACAAAGGCAACTTGAAGTTGCAGTCTATTGTAATTAAAACAGCCCAACAAAGGCAACTTAAAGTTGCAGTCTATTGTGATTAAAACAGCC
>JADRCC010175751.1:0-12016 GCA_019843855.1 Hylomyscus alleni | reverse complement strand
AAGACAAGGACCAATTAAGCAAATGTCAAAGGGGTCGTGCTTGTTTCTCCTCAGCAGGATCAGAATCCAGAACAAAGACAGTCACAGCATAACACTTAGGCCATGGATCTAGGAATCTTCATCCTTCTATTTCTATTCTATAAAGAGGTGTGTGTGTGTATGTGGTATGTGTGTGTGTGTGTGTGTGTGTGTGTGTGTGTAGATGTACATATTCTGCAATGGAAGTACACATATATGCATGTGAACATCTGTATGGAGGTCAGCAGTCAACCTCAGATGACATTTCCCAGAACCCATATGCCTTTGTTTGATTTAAGATACTGTCTCTTACTGGGACCCGGGCTTGTACATTAGTCTATACTGCCAGGGAGCCCCAGGGATGCTCCTGACTCTATTTCTCCAGTGCTGGGGTTTCAAATACACTCCACCGAGCCTGGCTTTTACATAGGTGCTGGGAGTCAAAATCCTTGTAGTTACAAGCCCTTTTATGAGTCACCTATCTTCCCAGGAGATCAGAAGGTTTTTTGATGAAGATATATTTAAGGAGAGATGCTATCAGTTAAAAATCCCCCTATAGGAGGACACCTGCTGATACTCCAGCTAGAGAGCACTGGTCAAAGTGAGGCTGGGCCACTGGTTAGAGTAGATGTAAGCATGCAACTATGTTTTCCTTAAATCTGAATCCTGGTTCCAGGTGTGTAGGAAATGAGGTGCAGGGTTGGCATTAATGCAAAGAAATAAAATGTAGGAGAGTAGGCTGTTGGGTCTGCTTCCGACACAGGATGGTGACAGTGAGCGGTCCTGATCGGATTCATGTCAGGTGTCAGGGCCCTGGCTGAGTACCTTCCATGAATATGTAATTTTGCATATGTCTATGTTATGATTCAAGTCCTTGTTTTCCCTATTTTTCAATGAGAAGATGGAAGTTATGGTAGACTAAATATGTTCATCAATGTCACATGACACCTAAGTGGCAGAACAAGCTGCAGTGTGAAAGCTCTTAGCTACTGTGGTCTCCTTAAGTGTGCACATGAGCCTTTAACACACCAGTGAGCCCTATGCATGCCAGTAAATGACCCAGTCTGTATCAGGAAGCAAGGCCAATCATATTCTTCCTTCTCTGTGGGGGGGTGGGGAGAGAAGCAGGCAGAGGAAAGATATGCCTGTTGGGTTGCCATGTGACAGTGGCATCTTCTCATTTGGGCTGCTAACTTTTCCACATAACCATCATTGTGTGCTCAAACCTCAACAATGGATGCTATCTGGTCTCCTTCAAGTCTCCTTCCAGTTATTCCGAATATTTTATTAGCATTGTTGTTGATGTTGTGTGTGTATACATGTGAAAACCAGAAAAGGATACAGGATCCCTGGAGCTGGCATCATAGGCAGTTGACAATCATCACTGGGGACCAAACTCTAGTCTTTGCAAGTGCAGAAAGTGATCTTAACCACTGAGCCATCTTCCAGCTTTGTGATCTTCTATCCACTCTTTCTATCATGGTCTCATGCAAATGAAGTAAACTTACAGCATTCCAGGACTTGAGGTATTTGGGATATTGGCATTCTTAAATAGTTATATATCTTTGATATATAAAAATAAAATATTATGTGATAACCACACATGTAATTGATAGCTGATTTACTAATGCATATTGCATTAGGTATGATGAAATATGATGTCAGGAGTGCAGTAGGTGTTTGTTAAATAAATGAATACATTTGCCACTTATTTCCATATTTTGGATAATGAAATTTTCTCTCTTGAGGCTCCATGATAGTTTTCCCCCACCATTTCTTTGACTGGACAGCAAGGCATGACATATCTGTCCTCATGAATGTGTACAACCTGTCAGACAATCTGAAATAGAAAACCATTTTTCTAGAAATTTCTCCCTCTTTAATTCTTAGCTATTTAATTTTCCTTTTAGTCATACTCTATAAAAGCACACATTCTCTCTCTCTCTTTCTCTCTCTCTCTCTCTCTCTCTCTCTCTCTCTCTCTCTCTCTCTCTCTCTCTCTCTCTCCTTGTCCTTCAGTGCTCCTAATTTTTATGTTTCCAATTATAGTAAAATATGTATCATGTAAATTTAACCATCACCAGTTTCAAATGCCCATTAAAATAGCATTAAAGATGCTCACATTGTTAAGTAGCCATCACTACTGTCTTTAGCCAGGACTTTGTCTCTCCTATATATTTTACAATTACTTTGGCCACAGCAATGCAGAAGACCACATCTTATCACCAGCCTTAGCAGAGGCTTAGGCTTGAGTGCATATTTGCAATTTTTGGAAGCTACTAGAGATTTGTGACCCTGGGAAAATAGAATTTTGCAATAAATCAGAAAATTCATCAGGAAAAAAAAAAACCAATAACACGAACAGCTGGTACTTAGCTTAAGAGATTTTTGGAAGCAAGACTCCATATTCTTTTTAAAGAATTATTTTTGGGCAATGTCATAATTCATTACGTGTCCATAATGCATTCTGATTGCTTTCTCCACTCCCACCCTCTCTTATCTCCTGCCCACTCCCAGCTGCCTCTCTTCTTTCCTATAGTCTCTTTCTCCATTCGTATCTTTTTGTTTGGGACCCACTGAGTTTGACCAGCCCATCTGTGTGACCGACCACAGGTGTGTAATTATCCATGGATGCATGGTGGATTCAGCTTCGGGACTCAGCATGATGTTCTCCCCCTCACTCCCAGAATCTATTGGTAGTCAATAGTTCAGCAGAAATGGCTAGAGGCACATAAGCCCTTACTCTGTCCATAACTGATAGGGACGAAGACTTCACATTCTTCTGTGACTTTATTAACTGTGTGCAAATCACACATTAAAAGCAGATGGTGCCCACTTTAAAAAATGAGAAAAATTGAGAAGTAGAAAGAACTACCAAGGAGTTTGAGGGTAGAACCGCTAAATTTTATGGACTTAGTGTAAGACAAGATCTGTAAGTCCAGAAAAGTATTTGAGGGTGTTTATCAGGAGTGAGAACTGCAGTAAATAGCCAAGGATGAGAAAGTTGGGGTTGAACTAAAGCATTTCTTGCTCCAGGCTTTGTTCCAATAGGTTAGTTATCGATGCTCAGTGTGGCATCTCATGAGACCATGCTGACAGACTCCATAGAAGGAGATGCCTATCTGTCACTTCCTTAAGGTAATTTATCCAGATTTTGGAGTACCTGTCAGAGGTATATTCTGTTTAAATGCTGCCCCTGGTCCCAGGAAAAGACATATTCTTAAAACTGATTGAGTTGGGAAATGATCCATGTACCATGAGTGAGAGGTCATGCACCTGGAGGTTGTCATATCCTTCACAGTCCTTCCAGATGTTCTTCCAGATGGCTTGACATTTCAGAACATTCCCTACATTCCTGACATTTTAGAACAGCAGTGGCCATTGTCTCTAGAGGGCTCTATGATACAGTTATGGTGACTGTGTAAACCACAATTCAAAGTTCAGCAGGTTCAAGAGTAGAAGACGAGACTACTAACAACCACAGTAGCCAGCCCCTTCCCTGTGGCTTTGCTCCCCAGTTTCTGTTATCCCAAACCAACTGTAGTCTGAAAAAAGTTAAATGAAAATTTCTGAAAGCAAGCAACCTATATAGTTTATTTTTCTACTGTTTCACTTTTTATTTATCTATTCATTTGTATGCGTGTGTTTATGTGTGTATTTGAGCTCATATTTGGTGTCTTTCTTTATCTTTAACCACTGTATTTGTTTGTTTATTTGTTTTAGAGACAGGGTCTATCACTGAACCTGGAGGTCACCAATTGTCTAGATTATCAGGTCACTAAATCCCTGGGATCCTTCTATTTCTGCCTTTCAATTCTGGATTATAAGTACATGTAGTGAGAATTTTGGTGTGATCTCCCCCAACCTCAAGCTGGCTGAACCAGACCTTGCCCTTGCCACAAAGCAGCTAGCCCACCTAAGGGTAGGTTTCCTGAGATAAAGGAAGACCTTTTGTCCTGCCACTTCTCTGCCTCTTCTGAAGTTCCTGCTAAGAGCCACCACCTGCTAAGTTGCTGAGTGCCCTAGCCTGGCAAGTTTCTTCTAGACTGGATGCTAATGGCTTGGTGGATTCCTGACTTACATCAGAAATAGTTTCATTTCATGTATAAAGCTGATTTTTCTAAGTAAAGTTGGACCTTGATCAGGAACCTTGACTCGGTCTCATTTTTTTCTCTTGCCGTCCGATTCCCCTATTTTCTCAGGTCCCCGCCTCTCTTCCAGAGACCCGGTTTGCATAGCTGCTGGTGGCTACTACATTTTGGTTTCTTTAAAAACACAGAAATGTTATGTGAATGTGTTTTGTTTTAATCCCAGGTATGAGGTGTGGGGCTGCTTCAGACTGTCCACAGCAACTATGATTTGTCTCATGCTCTGGCAGGAGTGTGATTTTGCTGGCTGAAGATAGTTTATCTTTGGAATTCTGGGGACTCTTCAGTGTGCATATAAATGTCAGAGAGAGGTGACTGTTGTGACTTCTCTGCTGCTGCTATTTTTCTCGTTACTGTTGTTTGTTTCTAGTTGCTGGATTGCTGGATTGCTGTTTACTGGATTCCCGGTTACTGGTTGGAAATATCCTGATGAAGACTGGACTTGCCCCAAGGACTCAATGTTCCTAATCAGCAGGAACTAATCTAACAACATCTATGTCCCCTTACCCGTCTAACCTTTTTTCTGTCTTACCTAGTGTTAGGGGGTCAGAAAGGTAGAGAACAATGGTAGAGGAAAAGAACCCAATAAAGAAGCCAGAAATAGTTACAGCACATACTATCATGCCTGGCTTTTTACATGGGCGTGGCAGGGCTAGACTGGATCCTCTTGCTTGTACAGTAATCACTTTATCCACTGAGTCATCTCTCAACTGTCAATTCATAAATAATAAATTACACAGTTTGGGGCAGTACAACGAAATCTCCTAACGTTAAGCTCCATTCTACCTGGGACATGATTCATCTTTTGGTCCAGGGTATCTGTTATATATACTACCTGCATGTTCTTCATTCAGTAGGCCTCTCAATTATCAAATTAACTGTCACAGGGATGCCATAATTGTGTCCATGAAACCCTTACTCTGTTGAACAAGGTCTTAAGTTACAAAGTGAGATAGGAGAAGAACCAGGCTGACTCCATCTTCGCTTTAAAAGCCATCTTAGAGTAAAGACAAATTAGGTTCATTCCTGTTGATGATTAAACCTCTGTTTCTCAAGGATTGAGCTATGCCCCACCTGTAACCTTAACTACAAATGATTCTGTATTTCCTGTTCCTAGACTGGCAATTATCTCTTTATTTCAAAAAGTTGCTTCTAACCATCTTGCAACCCCACCTTTGTTTCAAAAGGTTATCTGATCTGTGAGGACCTTGTTATAACTACCCGTTGTTTTGACTACCTTGTAATGCCTACCTTGTAACCATGTCTTTGTTTCAAGAGGGACTAACTTGTTATGCTTATGTTCTGCTCCTGTAACCATGCCTATTTTGTCCACAAAATCCGCCATTTGGAATCCTCCTACCCCTGAGCTATAAAAACCTTGTCTTTCTTGCATCCAATGCTGACCTCTTGAGGCTCACCTTAGGGGGAGGTGAGCCTTTGTACACAAATAAAAGAGCTTCCTTTAATTAATTGGGCATGACAATTTGGGTCTGTGGTCTTTCTCCTCTCCTCTTTGGGATTAACAGAGGCACCAGAAGGTATACTGGTGGAAGGACATATTTTCTTGGTGTTATTTGGCAACACAGCAGGACACATAGAAGAAATAATGGTACAGATATTGTCCTGTACAGTGAGGAGAATGACCCATGGTAGTTATGCTTTTGACTTTGAATGAATGAATTTATGAAGTATATTACAAGCAAAAGGAAAAGGACAAATAGCAAGTGGTAGATATAAGCAGCAAGAAATAGCAAAAGATCACATCGGAAGTCTATAGATGCCAGCGCAGAAGACTGGGGCAATCTGAGAGAGAAAAACCAAACTAACATCGTCAAATCGAGGCTTATAAACATGTAAGCAGAAATCAACTAGACACACGGCCACAGTCAGCTGGAGTTTCTGATTGAGTTTTCTCTTGGTGGATAACCATCTGGCTTCCTTTCCCACCACTGCCATGCTTGTATCATGGGATAAACAACAGGAATGTCTCTGTTTCTTGGTAATGGTTTGTCTTCTAGCTGTTCTCGAGGATGCAATGTTTTTAATATTCTTATCTGCCCATTGGTTTTTCTCTCTCTCTCTCCCTGTTAGGGGGCCAGCCTGACTCAGGAAAGGGCAGGCTGAGGAGGAGGGGCTTGGAGGAAACAAGGGAAAGGCTCCTTGCTTCTATAATCTACTTTCAACAAACCTTAACAGCACACAACATTTTTACCAACATAATGCCCATTACTGGTAGATAGTATCCATTACTAACTGCAACTTTTTCTCATCCAACTGGGGATTTTGAAACATAAATCTTAAAGATAAGGGAGAGCTACCATGTGTGGGAACAACAGTAATAAGACAGACTTGTTCTGATATTATTATGATGTCTAAGAAGAAAGGATGGTGCTCGTGTCTATGGTGTGGCAAGTGTTTGATGTTTCAGGGGACTGCTGAGGAGATGTGATGGCCGCTTGACTGTCATTAGCTTCACCCACGTCTCGGGGAAGAGGACCTTCCACCAGTCTGCCTGGCTGCTGGCAGCTCAGTCCAGTTGGTTAGTTACAGCATCCAGCTTCCGCAGGGGTTTGATACCAGAGTTTCCAAAGTACACTGTAATTGTATGGAATCTTACTATCCAGTCTTGCTAGAGGGTTAGCCTGGTTCATGTCCCAGTGGCATTATAAATTACTCTTATTACATGGGCTTTTAGGAGACTCTTCCCATAGTCAAATCCAAGACCCATAAATCCCCCAGTGCTGAGGATGAACAGGATCTGCCAAGGGCAGCTCAGGGTTTTCAAATGCTCCAAACCAGCTCTAAACACACACAAAAAAAAAGTTTATTTTTTTAACAGCACTTTTAGATTGAAATAAAATATTCATCAGTTGATCGTACAGACTTGCCAGAGACAGCTCCACAGCCTATAGTTTCCCCTGTTGTTAACATCTTGTGGTATACTTGTTACTATGAACAAACCCGTGATACAGTCCACAGTTTACTCAGATTTTCTTAGTTTTTATGCAATGGTCCTTTTCTAACCTGGGATCACATCTAGGATACTATGTTACAGCTAGCTATCCTGTCTCCTTTGGGTCCTCTTAGGTGTGACAGAGGCTCAGGCTTTTCTTGTCTCTGATGACCTCCAGAGTTAAGGAGTACCAGTCAGGTAAATCTTGGGATGTTCCACTACTTGGGTTTTTCTGGTATATTTTTGGTGTTGATGCTGTACAGATTTGGGAGCAGAAAAATCACAGAGGTGTATGGTGTTGCTTTTAGCGTAACCTTTGAAGGTAAAAACCATCAGCGTGATTTACGATTACCGAGGCTGACGCTGATCAACTGGCTGAGGCAGGGACCATCAGAGCTCTGTACTGTAAGCTCACCCCTTTTTCCCATCCCCCCCCCCCCCAATGCTGTACTCCGTGGAGGAAGGTCACTAGGAACAGCCCATGAGTCGTACAAGGGCATCCTTTCTTCCACCTGTTTAAGGGCAGAAGCAATGTAGCCTTTTTCTGTACCTCCATAATTTTGACAAAGTTTGGAGGTCATTTGGTTAACGAGCAGTGGCTAGCAAGACATGAAGACACCTCCGTAGAAGGCCAAGCTACAGATGGAACACAAAAATGCCCATGCACACGTAGGCTGGGTTTCTCCCACAATGACCATGACAATCAAATGGTACACAGTCACAGGATGTGAGAGGGAGCTAGAGATGTGGATTGTGTCAGGGTGGACAACTTTGCATCAACAGCCGTCTAGTTCTGCACCCAGCCAATTTTGTTATCATTTAAATCACTTGTTAAACTAAGGCCAGAGGTAAGAGCTGCAATGTAACAATCACGTGATCGTTGTGGGAGGGGATTCTTTCCAAGAGCTATGAGTTAAGTTGAGGAGGATTAGGAAAGGAGAGGCAAGAACACGTTCAGACATTTTGAAAGAACTCATTTAACTGCTTCCTAATTAATTAGTCGGGTTTCTGAGAGCAAACTGTTGTCTAATTGCTAGCGGGAAATTATTCTTAAAGAGACAATCTGAAATGTCTCCAGCAAAATGTGTTTTTTTTTTTTTTCTCACTTGTATCCAGAAAGACCTAAGCTGCTTAACACAGGCAGACAACTTCATTGATGAAGTGAGTTCCTGTCATCTGGCCACTAACAGCTGATCCCATTTTAGATTTCTTTCTTTACGGGAAGTGTTGATGAAGAAAGAGAAAAACCATCAAGCTGACAGATCTTTGAATCTAAAATCCCCAAGACACCTAGCAGTCGACTCTCTCTTACTGTCTAAGTACCTCGCTCACGTGAGCACTGCACTCAACACCCTGGGTAGGTTTCCTAGCGTGGGTTGAGATAAACTCTTCTGTGTGATAAATGCCAAGTTTTATTTAACAAGCAAGCAAGCTGGCATCTGGAAAGAAGTCTGCAGGCAGACCCTTAACTTCCAGGAAATCTGCTGAGGCTTTAACGTTTCCATAGCAACAGTTATTGCAGAAACTAAGTATGAAGAACATTGCTGGGTTTGCTTCTGTCCATCATATTTCATCTTAGCTTCACATAGTAGAGAGGGTCTCAAGATTAAGCCTATGTACAGATACACTCCTACTTATGATGGGGCTACAGTCTGATAAACACACTGCAATTTGAAAATATCTGAAGTTGGAAATTCAGTTAAAATACCCTCCATAACCCAGCAATGTAGTGTATGGCAGAATGTAGGTCTATTCTTCTGATTGTGTAGATGAGCAAGCTGTGACCAAGCATCCCAAGACAGTGTTCTACCATGCATATCACAAACCCTCTAGGGAGGGGGAATCAAAATTCAAAATCTGAAGTATGGTTTCTACTGAATATGTGCCACTTTGCACCATTACAGAGTCAAACATCTCAGGTTGAAAAACTGTAAGTCCGGGGCGATCTATATACTATTATACCTAAATTACATTATATACTCTATATACTTATTACAGTTGTGTGCTTTACACTCTTTCTCATCTTCAGATTCACGCCCTTGCAGAAAGCCAAATCTCTCGGAAGCCTTTGGATGATTGTACAAGGAAATCCCTGTGTCCTGTTCCAAGCTGAAGGTTTTAATGTGAGCTGCTTTATTTCTCCAGGATTAACATATTTCCAACACAGGAAAACTCACTGCCTGAACTGAAAAGAAAAACGAAGGCATCATTAAAACCATTAGTGATGCTGGAACAATATGGATTTTTTTTTTTTTTTGGTCTAATGTTTCTCATAGTGACATGAGTCTTCTTGGTTAACCAGCCTCTGAGGGTAAGTGCGTGCCTTTTTCATCCAATTTAGTAGCTAAGGTTAGGTTGCTTCAAAAGGAAAAAACATGTATTATTTCAAGTATGTATTTGAGATATATTTAAATGTATTTGATATATATTATTTAAAATATATATATTGAGAGATATATTATTTCAAATACATATTTGTGATATATGTTATTACAAATACATATTTCTTCTCTCATCTACACGTTTCTCAGATATTGTTTTATACCCTTTACTGGTAAGTTGCCCATGGCTTTACTTCTATAGAAAATGATCTGCAGCAGGTAGAACTGAAAATTATTGTCAGGGGAGAATGAATTCCAGCAGAGTAAAATCAGCGCCATTAACGCTTTCTACAGCTTATGGATAGATACTCCCCACACTGATGATTTGAAATCACTTTTCCTTTGTAGCGTCACAAACATCACAGTCACTAATAAAAGGTTTAAATTCTTTTTGCACCAGTGAAGAATTGGACTCTTGCCCCATGGACTCTCATTTATTAAAGGAAGGATGAAAGAAACATATGGCCCAGCATCTCTTATGCATATTTTATTCCTTTAGAAATTGCTGTGGAGATGAACCTTCTCCTGGGGTAGTTATTTCATTTCTCGTCTTTGATCTATTAGAGGAGGTTTAACTGTCTTTCCCCAGTTACAAGATATTCATTAGGCAAAGTGGAGTGGCCGAAGGTCAAGAAGATTGTGTCTAAAACCCTTTTCACAGCTCGAAGATGAAACTTGGCAGGGATTCCCAACTGGGGATTCGGGAAGGTCAGAGACAGTATGTGGTTGCTTTCTAGGCAATGTACTTCAAAGACAGATCAGGCGGAGTTAGTGTGGTCCCTAAAGTTTCCATTTAAAAAGGAAACTGGTTTACAAGACAAGTCATGTTCAGAACCTCGTAAGTAATTCTGCAAAATGCGTGAGAACATTTGCAGTGTGGTTTCAAGGAAAACAACTGGTGTTAGAAAATGACCCTTGATCACGCCCGTCTGAAATCCTGTCAGAGCACATGAGAAACTAGGATATTGTTGAGATGTGTAAAATTCGGAAATAGGACTTGGTGCTCAATCCGAGATCCACTAATAACCAATAGCAGGACTTTTGGGTAACCTGGTCTCATCTATGAACGGAAAACAGTAAGGATGGCATGCTGGTTATGGACCCATCTCTTGGTCTTTCTCTCTCCACCCCCATCCACTTCTTGTATCTACTACTGAGACTGGAAACTTCTAGCACTTGCAGAGAGGAACAGTCAGGTGACTGCTTCTGGCTAATGAGATGTAAATGAAAACCTGCCTGGGGCTTCAGGGAGAATGTTCACATTGTTGTGGAGGGACTGGGCTCCAGAAGAGAGCTCACAGCTGTGGGCTCTTTTTCTTTCTCCTTTGTCACCTTGCTTTTATGATAAAATAAACATACACATAAAAGCCAATCTGCTAAGTATAGTGAAATGGAAAATCAAGGACCAGGAGCCTTTCCACTTTGAAACTAGTTGTTAGCAATCAGGTACATCCATGAACAGCTAAATGTGACTCCACGACAATCAGGCATCTTTACAGCTAGCTTTTGAGGGACCCAGGGACAAGATACATCATGTATCAGGAGGCTACACTGTTGCCCTTGTTGCATGTCTCTTTACGCATGTGCCATGGCTCCAATAACAATCATATTCTCCCTGACCCCACTCTTTTCTTTCCTTTCTCCCCTAGAGGCTATCTCTATGCCTCAGTAAACCTGCCACGTGAGACCTGTTGCATGTTGTGTTTTTGTTGGGACCCACTACCTAGTACTATCTTTTATAATGTAGGACTGTGCTTATTACTTATTACATATTTATTATGACTTATAAATATTATTATACATGGATATTATTTACGTACTTATAATATATGCATTATTACTCATTTAAAACACAATGCATTGTGGTTTTAGTGCTAACCACCATCAATAAGATAGTTATATGAACAGCTAAAAACATTTCATGTCTTTTACAATGATAAAATAAAAGAAAGATAAACCCTAACACAAGACCTGGCTCACAAAAGACAAGAGTAAATGTTAGTGCTACTCTGTGCTCAGAACTCTGTGAAGATAAAGGCACATTGATAGAGGAGTCAAAAATGCTATTCGTGTTATTCTTGCTTTTCCCTTCTGGAGAGAAGGGAAAGGGTGTGTAGACTATGCTGAATTTGTTTTGGAAAAGGAGAGAATCCTAAAAAGAATAGTTTTATACAGTGAAATTTGCCTCTTGGCTAGATCATTGAAGTTTTTTTGGGGGGTGGTGGTGGGGTGGTGGTGGTGGTATGTTTGCAACAGAATAGGATAGGGAGAAGGGAAATGGAAGGAAAGCCTGGCATCTTTGAAATAATCTGCTACAGATGCTGAATGTTAAAGCCAAGGCAACAATGGCAGAGACTAGACAAGAGGAGCGTAAACTTTTATTGTTAATATAAAACAATCAAGATTTGGTGTTTGAACAGAATGACTATGAAGGGCAAGGCAGAGAAGAAAGATAAATCCTACCGTTCTACACTGTGTGACTGTACTTCAGATAACCAGGAAAAGGATTTTTTTTT
>JADRCC010175749.1:0-14777 GCA_019843855.1 Hylomyscus alleni | reverse complement strand
CTCTCTCTCTCTCTCTCTTTCTCTCTCTCTCTCTTTCTCTTGGTCTCTTGCTCTCTATCTCCTTGTCTCCCTGTCTCTCTAGTTTCCTACATATGGATTTTTGGAGGTTATGTCATGCTTATAGACTTGTGGATCAGTAGTATGTTTTATATACTTTTAATTCACAGCCTAATTTTATTCACCATCTTGTAAGTTTTAACAAACATCCTATAAAAGATATTAGAATTAATTTTATATTCCATGAAAAAAGACATATTTATTTCTGTATGTAGTACATAACAGGGAAACATGTCAGAAAGCTGGTTACACTTGCAGAAAAAAGAGAGAGAACCTGTGGTTTTCAGGACTAAAAGCTAACATTCTAGCCACTCCAAACTGAAACCTCCTATAGAGAAGTAGTCAGAGAAAGGGTAGCTTTTTAGTACCAAGAGGTTAACATAATTATATACCTTATTTTTGCCGGCTTAAAAGATTTGCATATGGTCATAATGAGCCTGCCAATTAGAAATTGATATCATGAACAAATATCATGTTGTCAAGATCTCTGGTCTTGGTTATTTTGTAAATGTTCTAGTTTGCTTTCTGTTGCTCTGATAAAACACTGACTAAAACCAACTTGGGAAATTACTTAATCTTAAATTGTATTTGTCCACCATAGAGTGAACATATTTCAGGATCTCAAGGCAGATAGGAGTTAAGCAAAGAGTATGGTATAATGTTTCTTACTGATCTACCTTTTTTTTGGCTTTTGTTATTCTTTATTAGATATTTTCTTTATTTACATTTCAAATTATATCTCCTTTCCTGGTTTCCCCTCAGGAAAAAAAAATCTGTTTTCTACCCCTTCACCCTGCTCACCAACCTATCTTCTCCTGTTTCCTGGCCCTGGCATTCCCCTACACTGGAGCATAGAACCTTCCAATTAGGCAATCCTCTGCTGCTGGAGCCATGAGTCCCAACATGTATACTCTTGGTTAATGGTTTAGTCCCTGGGAGCTCTGGGGGTACTAGTTATTTCATATTTTTGCTCATCCTAAGGGGCTGCAAACCCTTAAGCTCCTTAGGTCCTTTCTCTAGCTCCTTCATTTGGGACCCTGTTCTCAGTTCAATGGATGACTGTGAGCCTCTACTTCTGTATCAATTAGGTACTGTCAGAGCCTCTCAGGAGACAGCTATATCAGGCCTCTGTCATCCAGCACTTGCTAGCATCCACAATAGTATCTGGGTTTGATGATTGAATATGGGAAGGATTCCCAGGTGGAACAACCTCTGGATTGTCCTTCCTTCAGTCCATAGTTTGTCTCTGCAACTCCTTCCATAGCTATTTTGTTCTACCTTCAAAGAAGAAACAAAGTATCCACACTTTGGTCTTCCTTCTTCTTGAGTATCTTGTGGCTTGTGGATTGTATTTTGGGTATTCCAAGTTTCCAGGCTAATATCCACTTATCAGAGATTGCATACTATGTGTGTTCTTTTGTGATTGGGTTACCTAACTCAGGATGATATTCTCCAGATCCATCTATTTCCCTAAGAATTTCATAAATTCATTGTTTTTAATAGCTGAGTAGTACTCCATTGTGCAGATGTACCACTTTTTCTGTATCCATTCCTCTGTTGAAGGACATCTGGGTTGTTTCCAGTTTCTGGCTATTGTCAATAAGGCTGCTATGAACATAGTGGAGCATGTGTCCTTATCACATGTTGGAACATCTTCTGGGTATATGCCCAGGAGTGGTATTGCTGCGTCTTTAGGTAGTACTATGTCCAATTTTCTGAGGAACCACCAAATGTATTTCCAGAGTAGTTGTACTAGTTTGCAGCCCCATCAGTAATAGAGTGTTCCTCTTTCTCCACAACCTCACCAGAATCTGCTATCACCTGAGTTTTTGATCTTAGCCATTCTGACTGGTGTGAATCAGAATCTCAGGGTTGTTTTGATTTGCATTTCCCTGATGACTAAGAATGTTGAACATTTCTTTAGGTGCTTCTCAGCCATTTGGTATTCCTCATTCTTTGTTTAGCTCTGTACAGTATTTTTAATAGGGTTGCTGATCTTTCCCTGGCTTGCTCGGCCTGCTTTCTTATATATCACCGTACAACCTTCCCTGGGGTGAAACTACCCACAGTGGAATGGGCCCTCCAACATCAATCATTAGTAAGGAAAATATTCCTACCATTTTGTCTACAGACCATCCTTCTCTAAACACTCTCAATTAGAAAATTCCATTTTCCCAGGTAACTCTAGTTTGGGTCAACTTTACAAAGAATAACTAACTAGTACACATTTTCTAATAAATACCTCTATATATGGAGAACGTGTGGGAGGCCATAGAAGAAAACTATAATATTAACTTGAAAATATCTGTAGCACTATGGGTTACAACATAGAAGAGACTTATCTACAAAAAAAAACTCATGAAAATATTGATGTGAGAATACACCTTTCAATCATGCTATCATCAAAGCATCATGATTTCCTTATAAATATCAGCAACCTTGTGCTGATACCTGAAGAGGGAAACAAAAAGAGGGCTATTATTTTTATTTTTATGGGCATAATAGAATCCAGTCATAAAACATCTTCCAGAAAAAAAAGCTGTTTATTCTGCTTACAATTCTGAGTCACTCTACATCATTGAAGAGTAGTAGAGTCATGAATTTGAGTAGATAGTCACAATCACACTTAAGAGTAGTGAAAAATAAATGTATGCCTGTTTAGTCCTCAGCTCACTTTTTCTATTCATATACAGTCTAGAGTGTGAACCCTAGGGAATGGTGTCACCCAGTTTTAGGCTGGGCTTTAAACATCAATTAAAGCAACTTAGTTCCCTGCAGACATACTGATAAATTAAACTGATCTCCACTATCTCTCATTAAGACTCTTCCTGATGATAGTAATTCTGACTAGTATGAGATGGAATGTAATAATAGTTCTAGATAACCAATGTTGTTGTCAATATAGGACAGAGTGACTGTTATCATTATTGGTAGAATTAAAATTTAGTCCAGCCATGTTGGAAATCATTCTTTAAAAAAAAAAAGAAATAGAATACCATGTGATCAATCTATACTATTCCTAGACATGAACCCAAAGGGCTCACTATGATTGTACTACAGGGATACTTGCACATCCATTTTCATTGTCTTCATATTCACAATAGCTTGGAAATAGAATCAACCTAGATATCAATCAATTGATAAGTGGATAATGAAAATGTGGTACATATACACAATGAAATATTATTCAGCTGTAAAGATATAAAGCATGAAATTCTCTGGAACATGGATTAAATTTGGGGGGACATACAAAGTGAGATCTCCCCCCATGATAAATGTTATTTGTTTTAAGACTCCTACCTTCAAATGTTTTGTTTTATGTGTTTATTATGAGGTAGATGCAGAAAATAAGAAAGGAAAAATGGGATACTCATTTTTCAGGGGTTGTGTGCTTATCTGTGAAAGATAATAAAATATGAAAATAGCAATTAAGTATACTAGAGGCACAAGGATTTCAAAGAGGTACTTTAGTGATGGGAGTGAGAAAATGAAAGGCTACTGGGAGGTTTAACCAGCTTTATGTGCAAAAGCTACTTGGGAACTCTCAAATATGTGTGTGTGTGTGTGTGTGTGTGTGTGTGTGTGTGTGTGTGTGTGTGAAAGAGAGAGAGAGAGAGAGAGAGAGAGAGTTGATAGTACAAAACATGTGGTATGAAGAAACATAATAGGAGGGACCCCTGGAGGCAAAGATTTAAGCAGGGATGAGAAAGGTATATGGGGGAAAGAATGCAGAAAGAGAGTTTATAAAATCCAACTAGTTTGTAAGCTAATTAAAAATTATAAATTCAAAAGAAGAAGTTTAATTGGAGATATCCAATATTAGTGAACAATTCTGCTCCCATAAGATATTGTTTATTAAATGAAAATCTCAGTGCCAGGTGCAGGTTGTCTCCCCACAATTTATTGGTCATGTAGTTGCCAGAGCCACTTAAAACAATATAGGCTACTGCTATTACTCTTGGTTGCCTACCATAACTAGATGGTAACACCCTACTGCTGAAGACAGCACACAAATTAGTTACATAACACGGAGAAATCCTTATTGAACTAATCAGGACACTCATTCTCTGCTATCAAACTTTCATAGTGATTGGAGGTACTATATGAGATGTTAAAGGAGGAAAGACACTGATGTTCGTATGTAAAATTGGACTCCAGGGTGTACATTACTGATCTGCCTGGCAAGAGGCATCCAGGGGTGAAACAGTGGCACAACTGTTTATGCATGTAACGAATTGTTCTGCTCTCTGGATTGGATCTGAACCTTGCTTCAGAAGAGAGGATCCATGCCTAGTACTAGAAACGTAGTCAAAAACCATGGCAATGGAAGTGATAAATCCTAGGAGAGAACCTATTGTAGTTGATTTTATAGATGATCATGTCAACATGTCAAGCAGCTTTCTGAATACTTATGTTTGTATCCATAGATTTGTGCTGCTGCCACCTTGGTGAGAGAAGCTTCCTATTGCAGGGAGCAGTAGCTTATATAGTGACACATTTCTTTTCGAAGAACAGAGAATAAGTGACTCCGAGTGTTCAGTTGGAATTGGAATATCTGTATCTATCTGCTTCATGCCAAGACTCAGAGAATATGTAAGAGGCTGCTAAGGATGGAAAGGAATGCTATAAAATTCTTTCTTCTGCATATGACTTGGGTTGCAGAAGTCTAACACAAAATATACTCAGGTACAAAGCTAGTAAGAAGAAGAGAGGGCACCCAAGTTCCCACACTTTGATGAAGGACTACTGGTGCCATTCTTAATTGTATTTATTTCTTTTGCTTTAGCTTTTGAAGCCATTACATGTGTGCTTCTGCCAGGTGAGAGCATTAAATGAAAAGTATTTAGTATTTCTTTCTGTTAGGCATGATCACACTCTTTAATATGAGTGATTGACCACATTAGAGCAAACAGGAGTCTTGAAATAAACAAAGCTATTTCTCAGTGTTCTCGTGTCTATATTGGTAAATATCCAATCTCAAGTGTATAAAGTATGACAACTGTTATACAACCACTCTTTTGCCTTTGTCATTTTACCTCAAATTAAGTACAAAAGAAAAAAATCCATTCTCTTACTGTAGTGGTATATCTGCTTACTTCTTTCTCTTGGGTTCTAGTGTGGATTTGATCTAACACTTGTATTATGTTAATTGGGTCCCTAAAATTGTACAAGAATCTGATAAGACACTGAGAGTCTCTGCCCCCAGTTGGTTTTCTTTGGTAAATAAAGTTGCTTACAGCCAATAACTTGTCAAGGAGACAGAGGCAGGACTTCAGGATTTGCTGGCACTGGACAGAGGGAGCAAGAAGGAGTTAGAATGGCCATGCTGGGAGAGGAGTAAAGGCCAGGCCTGAGAATTGTGGGGTAGAGAGGCAGCCAGCATGTAAGAGCCAGGGAAGAGGATCCTGGGGAGCGAGGAAATGGGTCTAGGGCAACAACAATGAAATAGAGATTTTAGTAAGTAATAACTCAGGAATATCAGAAGGGAGGTGTTAGCTACACTTTTGTGTAGAAACCCAGAGTATTGGGTTGGGCAGTAAGGAAAGCATATCCCCAACCCAGAGTTGATTTGAGTAGAGATTAATTGGCAACTGCAGCAGATTAAGTTCTTTGCATATTAAAGCTCTTATGATATATTTAAAGCTTGAAATTTCTGTGCCTCTGATAAATTGAAGTATTTTTTATCTTCATTAGGAATGTGCTTATTTTATTTTTTTATTCAATTTTTTCTTTTTTCACTTTTATTTCATTATGATGAGAAAAGTTACATGATTTCAGTTTATCTGAATTTGTTAACATTTTTTACATGCTTGTATGCTCTCCTCTCTCTCTCTCTCTCTCTCTGTGTGTGTGTGTGCGTATCTCTTTATGAATGTATATAGATGTATAGGTATCATAGTGCATGTGTGTATGTCAGAGCACAGTTTGGGGGACTTCTATTGTTCCATTTTGGGAACCTAGGAATCAAACTCAGGTTGTTAGACCAGACAATAAGAGCTTATAATTTTTGATCTATGTAGCTGGCCTCAGTGTCTTAATTCTTATCCCTATAGTATCACTTCATTGTAACTTCACTTTGTTTGGTATTAGTATAACTTTCTACTTCCTACACTTTTCATTCTATACTTCTATCTTTTAACTTTTAACATTAGATGTTTTCTTTAAAGTGAAAATTTTATATGTAGATGTCATATAGACAGTTTCAATTGCCTCTTTTAAACAATTTGTAAGCGTACGACTTTTAAATTAAAATTTTGTTACTCATGTGATTAGATTTATTTTATGATTATTTTTCTGTATCTCTTATTTATCACTCAGTTTATTTTCTTTTACCATAAATTTATTTTCCTCATCCATTGTCTTATTAGTTATATCTCTTCCATTTTAAATTATAGTGGTTGCCCAACCAATCTTACATCTTTCTTCTATTCTTTTCATTATTCAAATAATGGTCATCATTGCTTATTATATCTCAGTAACTAATAGGTTGGTACTTAAGTGATATTTAATAAATGTTCATGCTAATCCTCTCTCTACATCCATTCCTTTCATTTCTACTTTCCTCTTTTCTAAATCAAATATCAAAACTGAGGCTTCTTTACATGTCTTCCTGTCTTTTAAATGTATGAGCTATCTTCACTAAATCTACAGCTTTTTAAATGTATAGTCTTTATCAAGTCACTTGGAAGAGCCCCTATTATATTAATTTTTTGAATAGACATCTGCTGTCTATTCAAATACACATTTGGGTCATAAAAAGTGATCAGTTATACCTATTTCATTTGTGTTCAGTTTATTATTCAATGTTCTTTATAGTAACAGAACTTATGGAATGAACTCCCCACCATCCTAAAGTAGTATACTCTAATGCCAATGAAGGGATGGGATTGCTAGTAAGGTAAGAGAAAGCAGATAAAGTGTAAAATCAAGTATCTCACACAGGTATGCCCTTTATTTTGAGGTTTTAGTTAATTCCAGATGTAATTATATTGACAACCAAGAATAGTCATCACATTCAAGTTCAATGATGAGAGTCAATGTAAATATGTTTCTTTATTTTGCTGATACTATTATAATAATTATGAAGCTAAGAGTTGAAATTTTTCAGTTATGACACTCTTTAAAGATATAAACATGCCATAACTTAACTCCTCTTTAATCACTTCCTTCTATTTCTTTATTTGACCTAGAAACATTAGTTCTTCAATTACTGAACACATGAAACATGACAGTTTTCTCTGTATGTATTCTAAAATAATTGCCAGCATTAAAATCAAACATACACTTTGCATTTAATTATTATGAATCTGAGAGAGTTAATAGTGCTTCTGATCTTTGATGAGTTGCTTCGGTAGGATTCAATTTTCAGCTAGACTTCTACAGAGACGGTTATCTATATACTAGGATACTTTATATGTTCATTTAAGAGAACTTAAATCAACACATATATTTCTTAATTTATAGTAAGTTAACTTGTCATGCTGGTACAGAAAAGACAGAATACCTGGGCTGGGAAGCCCAATTACATTAATATTTTTAAATCATATGTTTGTATTACATTGTCAGTATGTAATTAGTCATGTTCAGGGCCAATGTTGCCAAAAGATAAAAATCAGACCATATTAATACAATTAAAATTTCACACTGTATTAAATATGTGGGAAACAATAGTGGCAGAGAAAATATCCCTCAAGAAATGGAGGTTGAAGAAAATGGACCTGTAAATTAATAAATGAAGTCACATTTCATCTGTGAGGGAAAACCCATAATTGATAAAATGCCCCCATCAGAGTAGTGTGTAGGCAATTTTTCAGGCATTTTCTTAATCAATTATTAATGCAGGTGAACATGCTTCTGACAAATGCAAACCCTGGTCAGATGGCCTTCAGTTGTCTAAAAAATCATCCTGAACAAGATGTGAGGAGCAAACTAGTAGTAAGCAACACAAGGCCATCATGTTTGTTTCATTTTCAGGCTCTAGATTCTTGTCTTGAGTTCCTGCCCCTTTTATGACAGACTGTGATCAGGACATGTAAGTCAAACCCTTTCCATCTCAAATAGCTTTTGATCATGGTGCTTTTATCACAGCACTTGATAAAAAACAAAACAAGACAAACAAACAAAAAGCCCATCTATATGTAGGTCAGTCCAAACAAAAAGCCCATCTATATGTAGGTCAGTCCCTGAAAGAGAGAAAAATGGTGCAGTAGATTCTGAGGAAAAAAGCAAAGCAGACATGAAGAAAATCTTGACAAAAGTCATACATGATGAGTCAGGCATGTAGTTGAGTGGTTGAACACTTATATGGTATGCTTTAAGGTCCTAGATTTGCTCCCCAGTGGCACAAAAGATAAAGAAAATGTATGTATATGAACCTCAAAAGGAGTATGTGTTAAGAGAACACTTACTTTATTTTGACTAACTCAGTTTCACTTATTAAATCAGTTATTAACCATAGACCATTTAGTAAAGAGAGAGAAAGGCCTTCTATAACAAATTTTGGAGTTAAGACAGAATATGTAGCCAATGTGCATGTTTTACAAATGTCAAAGAAAAACACTGACATATATTCATCTTTAATTTTACTTAAATGAATTATTTTTATATTTATTTTATAGGGACATATTCAGTCATCTCATATTAATTCTTTTATTTTACTTTATAAAATCGTTATTTTAGATACTACTATAATTCTGGGATCCAGCAATAGTATTATAATACGTCCTCTTGCTATTTTTGTTCAAGTATCAAATGCAAGAAGTGCTAAAAATGTCAAGTGTATTGATGTGAAATAAAAATAAAGAACTAATTTTGTCTAGAATTTAAGGTCAGTTTTTCAAGTGAAGGGATTCAGATCTCATTACTTAAAATAATTGCTGAAAATACTAACATTATGGAATTGTTGATGGTACTCAGCATGCACTACTAAATATAGATCATTTGGAAGATCATCATTGTTTTTGGAAAATAGATTAGGCCAAGATTTATAAATACATGAATCCCCAATGATGCCCTTATTAATCCTTCAACTAATTTCATGTCTCTTCTTGCTAATAGTAAATCATGACTATTATTTGTATAAACAATAAATGTAATAATCTCCAGAAGTTAATAAGAAACAGTAGTCTGGCTGTTATGACTAGAACTGGAAAGTAAGTACTGTACCTCCAGATAGTAAGAAGAAGTGTTGCTGGGGATGTCATTTAGTAGAATGCTTTCCATATCAACATAAAAAGTACAAATTCTAGAATAAACTGGGTTATGATTTTTAAAAAAGTGAATGCTTACCAAGGATAGAAGATGTGCAAACAATATATCTCCCTATTTTTTGTTATAAATAAATATCAATACACTCAAGCATAGTAAGGACAATTTTAGCCTGTTACTGTAAAATGAACCAACAATGCATAGCTAGTTAGGTCATTGACCTGGAGCAGAAACTAGTACTGCCAATTTCCTAAACCAGTAAAAATTACAACTATTCTAAATACTTATCCTTATATCCAGATATGTGTAACTTCCATGCCTCATCAAAGAAATTTCTACAGGATCAGAAACATGTAGAGACATGATAATGTGTAGAAATCCCCAAAAGCATGAGTTAATATAAAACATTCTTCTCTTAACTTGCTTCCTCCACCCCTGCAAGTGATTTTATTTATTTCATTTGAAGTCAATCATGAAATTTTACAATGATTTCTGGGGTGGGAGAAGAAAGAATTTATTGTTCACAATGAATGGGCTGTGGCCTGGTTGGGTTGGCTAGATGAGGTACAGAACCACTGGAGCAGATGGAGGATCAGGAACTGCCAAGCCACTAGATAAGTGATGTTTCCCCGAGCTCTTATACAATATACTAAGTGGCTACTAACATATGTAGCTCAATCAAGCCATCACCTGCCAGGTGTCCAGGGAGTCGGCAATCAGCCTTTCTCACCACAAGTTTAGCCCTATCTACTTCATACCAAATCACTTAACTTGTGGCTTCCCAAACTCTGTGAACTTCCCAAATGTCAGATATACCTGAGATACATCATCAAAGATGATGTCACAGAGAACTCTGTGACATCATTGTATACCTGCCTAGAGAACAAGTCTTACTGGATGATCAGTTCTACAGTATCCAAGTGAACCACCACCAACTTGAGTACCTCTGTGGTGACAGATGGCAGTATCTGCTTGCTCACCATAGTACTTGTAGATACTGCTATAGATCACAGGAAACTGGCTGACAACAAGCTGGAAAAGAATGTACAGAGTAATGTTGATGTTCTAGTATATTAGTCCAAAGTGCCAATAGAAGATTGGTTTCTATATCCAAGGAATTAAAAAATATAAACCTACTCTCTACCTCAGTATTCTGTACAACATGGTAATTGGTCAAGGATGACAGCTCTGCATAGCATCCACGGGGCAGATTATATTGGTCAGAATTAACCAGGCCTCTTGAGATTGCAAAGGCTAAGCAGATTTTTCTAATGGTCTTAAATGCATTTCCTGCTGTGTTTGTTTCTGTTGGGCATCCTCATGCCTGCTTTTACTCTGATCACTACATAGATGTATGTTTTAGTCATATTATGGATCTATTGATTGCCTAATTCAAAAAAATAGGATATTTCCTATCTGCAATAAATTTGCCCTAAAAAGAATACATTTAAAATATAGAGAATATGTTTCTCATAGTATCTGTACATTAAGATTTAATATGCTATGGGTTTGAAGTGTTTCAACAGCTATGTCTACTTTCCCTCAATTCTTATGATGACAATTTTTTTCAGATTCAGTTAAGTCTTTAAAACATCATGACCAAAAGCAACTTAGCAGTAAAAGGGACTGTTTCATTTTATACTATCATATCATAGTCCATTATCTAAGGGAAGTCAGGGCAGGAATTCAAGACAGGAACCTGGAGTCAGGAAGTTATGCAGAGCCATATCCAAAGGCTGCTTGTTGGTTTGCTCCCTATAGGTTTCTCGTAGCACCCAGGACCATCAACCAAACACAATCCACAACTTGCACAACCCACAATGGTCTGGGTCTTCCAACATCAATCATGAATCAAGAAAATGTACTACAGATTTGTCTACAGGCAAATCATAAGAGAGTGCTTCTTTCCACATGAATCTAGATTGTGTCAAGATGAAAGCAAGCTGTCTCGGATAGGGAATATATAAATGATCCCAGCATACTAGTTAGAAAACCAGAACTAAGAAAACAAACACCAAAAAATGACAGCAATCAATGCCAAATCTTCAAGAATGGTTCTGAATATTAATAGCATCAATTCCCTCATTAAAAAATAGATTAACAGATTGAGTAATAAAAGAGAATCCTACTTTTAGCTGTTTCCAGGAACCATTTCATTAAAAAATAGATACATAGCACAAAAGGATGAAACAATATAGTACAAACAAATGGAACCAGAAAATCAGCATGCATGACATTCTAAAGGCCAAAAAAAAAAAATAGACTTAAAGTCAAAACTTAGTAAATGTTATACAAACAGTCAGTTCATACCCATCAAGGGAATAATATCTGAATAAGACATAACAATCCTAAATATACACATGATAAACACAGGTGCAGCCAATTTCATAAGACAGATGTTACTAGATTTAAAGCCACAAATTAGTTTTAACATAGTGATAGTAGGTGACTTCAGAACCTCATCTGCACTAGTAGAAAACTCATCTAGACACTAAGATAAATAGATAGATAGATAGATAGATAGATAGACAGATAGATAGATAGACAGATAGATAGACAAATAAATGAAACATTGAAGGTTAATTAACATTTCACTGAAACACTAATGAATATATATTATTCTCAGGAGAAGAGGGAAATTTCTCCAAAGCAGATCACATATAAGGACACAAAGTAAGCCACACAAATACAAAAAACATTGAAAGAGCATCTATTAGACTACAATGCAATAAAATTAGGGATCAATAACAAACAAAACCTTAAAAATTACACAAACTCAAAGAGCTTAAATAGCACACTATTGAATGCAGAATGGGTCACTGAAGAAATAAAATAGGAAATGAAAATTCTGGGAAATGATTAAATATGAAAACTCATCAAAAGAAAGTCTATTAAAGGATATATTTGTAATGTTTCATGTCTATATTAAAAAAATTCAGTGAGAACTCAAATAAAAAAGTCAATGTTGTACCTTAAAAGCTTGGAAAATAAAGTAAAAACCAAATCTCAAATCAGTAATCAAGATTGAAACAGAAACTAATGAAAAAAAATAGTACAAAGCAAGCATCAATGAAAACAGATTTGGTCCTTTGAGAAATTAAAAAGAATTGACAAACACTAGGTGAAAATAAACAAAAGAAAGAGCAGACACAAATTAATAAAATTTGGTATAAAAAATAAAACTTGCAACATATAATAGTGATATGCAAAAATTCTTTATCCAATTAAATTGAAAATATCTTTAAAAAACTCAGATGATCTGGCATTTCTAAGGGGGGGGAAACTGGGAAAGGTGATAACATTTGAAATGTAAATAAAGAAAATATCCAATTAAATAAATGCAGAAAACCAACTAAAAAGAAAAGGAAGTCAACATTTCTCAGACCTACCAAAATTAAATCAAGATGAACTACATATTTCAACATATATATAACTAGTAATGAAATTGAAGCACTAATAAGGTCTTCCAACTAAAATCCAGAGTGAAGATAGATTGACTGGTGAATTCTACTAGACCATTAACAAAGTAAAACCATTACTACTAAGTGATTTCATAAAATAGCAAAAGAAAAAAAGTGGATGGTTCCAAATCTTTTAATGCAGCTACTATTACTCTGATATCAAAACCAAATAAAGGTACCAGTAAAGAGAAAAAACAGACCAATTTCCCTTAGTAGGATCTATGCAAAAAATTTCAACAGTATCTGAAAACTGAATTTCAGGTTGTAACATAAGCAAGTTGACTTCATTCCAGAGGTACAAAGATAGTATATAAATTTATACACAGAATCCATAAGATGAATGTTTGCAACATTTGAAGTCATATAATCATCTTGACAGAAAAATTCCTTGCCAACTTCTAAAATTCCTTTATAACAAAAGTTATAGATAAGCTAGAGATGGGGATAATATTTCTCAATATAATAAATGGTATGTATGACAAAATTATAGCCATTATGAAACTAAACAGAAATATAAACACTTCTACTAAAAATTGTCATAAGACTGAGTTATCCCTCCTCTTCATCATTAATTACCATAGTGCTTAAAGTCTTGGTTAGAGTTAAGACAATGAAGGAGAAAAAGAGGATATAAATATTAAAGAAGAGATCAAATGTTTATTCCAACCTGTGACTACAGACAGTTCTAATTAACTTCAATAGGTCACAAATGATAGAAAAATATGAGAGGAGGAAAATGTACAATGAGGTGGTGGTATTGACATAGATTCAGAAGAAGGAAGAGGGTTTTTTGCCTGAGTACTAAGAGTGCATAGTGTACATGTATGAAATTATTAAATAATATATTTAACGCATAAAATTATAGCAGAATATACAGTCAAAATCTCAATGAAAACTTTTAACAAGATCTGTGTATGGTATAGTACATGACTGTAACCTAGAACCTGAAAGGCTAGGTGAGGAAGATCATAACTTAAAGGCTACACTGGATCATGGTACAATTTTAATTCTACCTCCAGTCACAAAAAGAAACTCTGTCTCAAAACAAACCAAAGGTTAATTTGGCATAAAAATTTGGCATTGTAAATTGTTGCCATGTAAATTGGCCAAAAGCCTGGTGAGGTTAACTATAGGTGTACAAAGGTGTGCTTCATAGCTTGTCATCTGTAAGATAAAATGAATATAAAGCAGCCTAGAGTGTCTTCAGACACTAAGACAATGTTCTCACCATTCCTAATGCTTTGTCCCTTTTACACATTTCTTCATGTTGTGGTGACCCCAAACCATACAATTATTTTTTGCTACTTCCTAACTCTACTTTTCCTACGGTTATGAATTGCAGTGTAAGTGGCTGATGTGTAGGCTATCTGACTTGAGATCCACAAAACGGTTGTAATCCACAGGTTGAGAAGTACTGCTTCACAATAGTCTCACCATAGTATAGCTATTGACAAATAGCTGAATCATTGAACTTGTTACTATAAATGTGTCTGGTAAATAGGGGTGTGTGTGTGTGTGTGTGTGTATGTGTGTGTGTGTATGACACATAAACACAGACATACACATACACACACACACACACACACACAGAGAGAGAGAGAGAGAGAGAGAGAGAAAGAGAGAGAGAGAGAGAGAGAGAGAGAGAGAGAGAGGAGAGAGAGAGAGAGGAGAGAAAGTTCTTAATTTGAGGGAAAAAGATTCTAGATAACAGGTATAAGAATGCTTTTACTCTACAGTGCTGTAGCAGCTTACAGCTCTATCAAATGAAGGATCAAATAATCAAGAGTTATGAAACTTATTCAAGTCTATAGTCTCATTACTTTTAATGAAATCTCCCCTTCAATCTTTCCTTGGCTGTTTTCTACATTTGTAGATAAGCATAGTCCAGTTCTTATCAAAGATATTCTGAAGTAAGCAAGCACAGCAAAAGGGCAGTTGATTCATTTTACCCTGTATCCAATTTGCACATAAAGTTCTTTGAAGGCTATGGCTACCTGCCTTGCATGTGGAAAGTAACAGTTTGGGGAACAGAAATAGTAAAAAAAAAAAAAA